>UESW01003187.1:34549-107943 GCA_900491605.1 Calamus simplicifolius | reverse complement strand
AAATTGTTTAGCATGGAACAAAATGAAACTATTACATGCATGTACACTAGATTTACTGATATTGTAAATGGTTTAAAGAGTCTTGGTAAGACTTATACTAACTCTGAATTGGTACGTAAATACTTAGGTTTCTTCCAAGATCATGGGAAGCGAAAGTAACTGACATCCAAGAAGCCAAAGACCTCAATATTCTACCCTTGGAGGAGCTACTTGGATCTTTGATGACCATGAACTGACCATAAAACAATATTAGAGGAAGATGTCAAAAGAAAAGAACCATTGCTCTTAAGGCCGCAAAAGGAAACAAGCAACAGTAAAGAAGAGAAAGATAATGAGACAGCTCTCCTAGCTAAGAAATTTAAGAAATTTATGCAAAGGAGACCCTTCCCACAAGAAAAAGTTTGGAATAAAGTTGGAAGGAAAAAGAGAAAAAGAAAGGGATAAGGATAAAGAAAAGAACCCTTGACATGTTATGAATGCAAAAAGCCAGGGCATTTTTCAATTTGAATGTCCTCAACTAAAAAAGGTTACAAGAAGAAGAAGGCATATATTGCACATGGAGTGATAGCGAAGAATCATCTTTCGAGGAGAAACAAAAAGAGATTGCAAACATTTGCTTTATGGCAAACGACGATAACGAGGTAAGTTCTGAAACCCCTTTTGATGATTTCACTTTTGATGAGTTATATGATGCTTTTAATGAACTAGTCAATGATTTCAAAAGCTGAGAATTAAAACAAATCTTTGAAAAATAAAAATCTAAATCTTGTCAAAGAAAAAGGATAAAACTAACTCTTGAAGTTAAAAAACTGAAATCTGAAAATGAAATTTGATAAAAGAAAAAGAATCAATTTCCAATGAAAAAATGTTAGTTTAAAGAAAGAAATTGATAAATATAAAAACATATTGATAAATTTACATATAGTTTTGAAAAATTGAATTTGCTATTAAGTAATCAAAGAGCTGTATTTGATAAAGCTGAATTAGGTTATAGGCCTAACATGAACAAAAGTTTGTTAAAATTTCTTTATAAAGGAACAAGTTAAAAATGATGTTTCATATTATTGCTGTAACAAGAAAGGACTAAAGCTTATTAATGTAATTTTAGAAAAATAAATAAGAATTTAATATTATAGTGTAAACCCAAGTGCTGCTTGGGAGTGGACGTAGATGTTAGATACATTGAACCATTATAAAATCTTTGTGTTTGCCATGCTTTGTCTCTCTCTATCTCTCTCACTTATATTGTGCTCTTTACTTACTGCATCACCTTCACTTGCGCACCTAATTGACTTTAAGTTTTAAAGTGTTTAAAATTTTAAAGAACCCAATTCAGAACCCAATTCCACCCCCCCCTCCCCCCCCTCTTGGATTGCTATATGGGCCAACATCTATCAATATGGAGATTGCTTCATACCAAATCAAGCAGTCAGCCCAGTATCTTGAACTACTGTTGTAAGGCCCGTCCTAGTTGAACCAGGCCTGGCCCATTCGGCCAGTCTGGCTCAACCAGGGGACCAGTCTGTGGGCGTAACAGTCGAAGCAGGAGACCAGCCCTCACCAGGGAACCAATCTATGGGTGTAACACTCGAAGCAAGAGGAGGAGGCTATTTCGCCATGAACCTCTACATCCCTGTGATCCCTAATTGATCGTTGGCAGGGTGATTTTAAATCACCTTGAAACTCATCTCCCCAACCATCGTTAAACATTTAAAACCTCGGGAAGAAGCCATGTGAAGGGCAGTGATCGCCTTATTTGAAGTAGATCCATCCCACTCAGGTATGAACTCAAAAGACTTAATTTATTTCTCTTAAACCACAACAGCATATATTTTATGATGGATTTTAGTGGAGAAAATCGGAGTCTAATGGTGTTTGGTGTCTGTTTCAGTTAGAACAAAAGCTTCAAATGGCTGTGCTCACCTGCATCCATGTCCTCTCCAACGATGAGTGTAGGTAAGAGGCTTGACTGCCTCATCTATTTCTTCATCCTAGCAAGTCGACGATTGTCAGAGATTGGGTTTAGCCATGGGATGGGCAATGCCCTATTTCTTTTTGTGGGTGTCGAGTCTCACGATTATGTTTAATGGCAAGAACCCGCATCAAGAGTTGATCAGACTCTTGCTCATAATCAGATCTGGTGATGGTCGGTGGTAGCAAAAAATCAAGGCCAAAAAAAAAAAAAACCTGCCTATTTCCTTAGGGATTTGCCATGTGTGTGTCTTCAGCTTGCTGGGTGGCTGATTCCAAGTGGGAGCTCAATTGGGCACTTGCCTGGTCTAGGGCCCAGCCACAGCTGGAGTTTGGCCAAGTTCCAACAGTGCCATGGCCGGCCAGAAGGTCAACCATGGTCGGTCCATGGCAAAAGGGTCGAGTCATCAGGAGTTCTCTGTTCGTTCAATAGGTTCTCTGGTGAATCATGATGAAATGAGCCTTTATCTAATTTGGTTTAACCTATTTTGAAGCCTGGTCATGAACTTATTTAAAAACAAATGGGGATTGGGTTCTTGTTGTTGGGACTCTTAAGATCTAAAGGTTGGGTTTGAGGGGTTAATAATTTTATAACTTAAACCTTGGCCTGTAACCGCTAGCTGTTCCCATTGGAGTCTAGTGCGTTCAACTTAATGGGTAGATGGGCTAGTCGTTATCACTTATTAGATTAGCTGAAACGAAGTAATAAAATTAGGACCATTGAAAGAGGGTTATTACATTCTTCCATTGGTCCGTATATTTATAAATGAATAAAAAACTAAATACATGAATCAAGCGATATATCCTTATAATTGAGTAATTTTTTAAATTATTACAATTACATTAATTTCTTTAATTATTAATGTTAGATAAGCAGTTAACATGAATGAATAAATTTTGAATATGTTTATTCTTATGAATGTGCCAAAAGATTAAATTTTGTACTATTACTGAAAAGTGCATATAACGTTACATAATGAGAAATAAATAAATAATTGAAATAAAGTTTATTTGTACATAATTGTTATCTATAAATTTTTCTTAATTAAATATGGCACCCATGCTCCACTATGATGACTTGATGAAGGTGAGATACATATAAATATCCCCCATCCACAAGGTTAAATATGGTGCTCTGACCCTGTTACAAATACATATGTGATCGTAGTTCATGACCATGGCATATTCATGCAAACTTAAAATAATGTGATTAACATGATAACCATAATGTAAATTTTAAGTGAAGACATGTACACCTTAACATGAGAGTCTAAAACTTAATGACAGTATGTTATACTTCGATATACTTTATCATTTTTAGAAAAATAAGCTATGCTTGCTCTTGAAAGTTTTAAAAATATTAATTTCTTGAATGATAAGTTTATAATTAGTCTTATTTTCTTAGTGTGCACCCGTTAAATTATCTTCATTGTTTATCAAAGCCCAAAAAATGATGAAGAACCTCGGTAAAAAGCAGTACCTGCTTGTAGTAGTTATCTTGAGAGTTATTTAGACTTGATAGTTGTCAGATCAGTTATGTTATTCAAGTTATAATGAAAATTTTATTTCCAAAGCTAACATAATTATAAATCCTGATGTTGATTTGGATGCCTTGCACGCCTAGCGTACGGCGGGTTGTTACCTCCTAGATCTATCCTAAGATCTAGGGTGTAACAACTGTTGCTTGTGGCATCACAAGAAAAACATTATCTAGGTGGGACCTAGATGCTTTACCTAGCATGTTACCTTTTTAGCAGCTCTATAGTGCTCATGCAAACCTTTGAATGGAAAATTACTTTCCACATAGATATCTTCTAAGGAATCTCGTTCAGGCAAAAAGTAGAAGCAGCTTACTCTTTGCAGTTTACTCTTTCTAATCAAGCATGTGATCACTCTATTATAGCTTGTGAATTATATATTTAATTTGGTCCACAACACTCTTTACAAATCTCTAATAGTTTCTATCTTGCATTTCAAATTCGCAGATGAGACAAAAAGGATCAGTTATGATTTATAGACACTTTACATATTGGACAATCCTTTGGTGCAGATAAGCATCATGAGCAAGGTTACCTGTATAAAGTGTTGAAATGTCCAGAAGACTCAGATAGGCACTTCCAAAGAAAGTCGAATATAGAGACATGTCCATATAATGTCAGCCATCCATCCAGCCCTCATTCATTCAAGCATGCAAGCAAATGTATATATGCACGTATGTATAAGTATATGAAGAATATGTTCACTTGTCACTTTCATTAGAAAGATTTCATAAACCTTTTTGAAAGATATATTAGGGTTGAAAAGTTCCAGCAATAAGTACCAAAATTTAGCAAGTATCCCTAAGAATACCATGGTTGGCCAATTTGAAGTGTTAGGGAGCATCACAAAGACTCTAGTGTCGAAGTGTCAGGACCAAGAACCAGTTCTTTATGCGTCCAGCAAACACTTCATGGGTGAGTGAAATTATTATTGAGTCAGCAGTAGGCATTTGGGCTGTCCATATACTAGATCAGCTTCTTTAGATAACACCAATGTTCTTGAGTATCCTGATTCTCTTTTTCAATTTATACTCCTCAATATCTCTAACGATCCCTCCATAGTTTAGCTCAGTAAAGTATGGTCCTCTGCATTACATGAATGAAAAAATACTTAGCACTTCTGCAAACGTTAGGCTCTCTTTGAGCTGACACGTGCTTATGAGAAATGTTTTCGAACACTGCAAAAGTTTGAAGTTATTTTGTAGCTAGAACTTCTTGAAGTGTTTTACTTCATAAATCTGTTGTGCCATAATTAATTAACCATTGAAATTGGAGAATCTTTCTTTTTTCTTGTGAGAAAATTTTCTTCCATGTAGAGCAATTTCTTCCACACCACCTAATCCTTTACAACTTATTCATGTCCTCTCAAGAGTGTTAAGCACGCATCTTCTATTTCCAGCATTAAAAGAGCAGAACTCCTCTTACTTCCAATTCCTCATCAACAAATAATAAAGCCAATATCATATTGGTGCTCATCATCTTTTAGTGTTCTTGCTAATACTCTAAAAACAGCTTGATCCATGAAATGCTGATTCTTAATGAGTTTATAGCATTGTACAGTTCTTTGGGTTCTTTCATGACCATAGCAATATGATCATCCAAAGATCCAACAATTGCAAGTTTTCTATACTGCATAGGCCATCCATATTTTCGCTATTTTACTGCAATTAACATGCAACAGCTATGTTCTTGAAAATTAAATTCATATCCACCTGAAAGGTCTGTACATAAACTCTTAAAACTCTGTACAGATGTTCAAAAAAATTCCATGTGATGATTACTTAGAAATGGATAAACTAGTCCATTGAAAGATGGAAAGAAAATCTCTATATTGTCATTTTAACAATCTCGCAAACATTCTAAGCAATTAGTCACAGCATTCACTACACACCTAACTTGACCTTAGACAGTCATTCCATCATATGCAAATCAGATCTCACATTTCAACAAGGAAAAAAAAAAAGTGCACCTCGACATAGTCTCCAGCCTTTGCAACAATTCTTTTTATGAAAACATCATCCTTCTTGAATCCAAAATCCTACAAACAGCTCCAACATGAGAGACCCAAACTACGAATAAGAGCAGAAAGTTTATTGAAAACATTTCTCAAGGCCAAACCAAAACCTGTAAACCATTAGGTGGCTTGAAAAGCACAATATCATCCACAGAAGGGCTCCTGAAATAGTATGAAACCTGGAAAAAAAGAAAGCCAACATTAAATAAGAAACTAAAACAGAAGCCACAAAATTTCATATGGACAGAGAAATCCAACAATGGGTAGCTTCCTCACCTTTTCGGCGATGATCCGATCGCCAGCATGAAAAGTAGGGAGCATGGAGGAAGAGGTGATGTAACGGACCTCTGCGAACATGGTCGATATCAAGAGAAGCAAAAGAAAAAGCTTGAGCGTATCAACCCCAGGCCACCACCACCACCACCTCAGAAGAGACATCCCGCTCCCCTTTCCATTAGGCTCATTTCCAGATGCCCCGGCCCCGCTCTCCCTTGGAAAGTGAGAGAGGGGGGGACTCAGCAACATCATGAACTCATGGCACGGCATCCATCGGAGGGAAGGGCAAGAGAGAAACCGGCATAGCCACCAAGATTTCAAGAACCGCATAAAAAACTAGGAGGAAGAGAAGAAAGAAGGGGGGGGACGGTGACGGCGGGAAGAAATGATAAAATGGCGGGGGCGGGAGATCATGCGAGGAGGGGTTTCAAACGGATGGAGAGGATGCGGATGCGGCGGAGTCGCTGGTCGAACAAGCAGTGGAGCGTGTGGAGGGAGCAGTGGGGGGCAGGAAGGAGGCGCCGGGCGCGGACGCGCAGCTCCAGGAGGAGCAGATCCGCAAGGAATTCGGCCAAGATCAGGAGCTTCTGTGAGAGATTTCGATCGTCTGGAACAAAGGAGGGGGAGAGAAGTAAGGAGAAGAAGGACAAGGATAAGATACAAGAGATATTCAGGCATAATAATGGCTCTAACGGGATGAAAAAGGATCTGTTTTTTTTAGAGAGAGGAGGAAGCGGTGGACGAAGAAGCCATGGGAGGAGATATCTCTCTTCTCTTCCTTGAAGAAAGCCTCGCGCTCGAGGGAGCAGGAGGAGAAATGGTTGAAGAGTGGGGCGAAGATTAAAAAAGAAAAAAAAAGGAAGGGGAGAGAGAAGATTCCAGTCGTCGGGCGCGGACCGTCGGAAGGTGCGCCCATGTTTCTTCCTCCCCAAGTTTCTCCTCCGGATTGGGTCGGGTTTCGGGCTACCAAAGCACGGCGATACCATGTTCGCTAAACTCCGGTTTGTTGTTTCGTACGTTCCATGCCGTCTTTTTAAAGGAAACTAATCGTACATCGCTGTGCGCGGGGCACATGCAACTGCTGGTGCAGCGAAGCGTGGTAAATTAAATTATATAAATAATTTAATTTTTTTTAGATTATCAGTATTTATTTATTTGTTTTTTATTAGAGAAAAAAATCATATAAAAACATATGATCTTTAATTAATTAAACATAATTATAAAATTATTTAAACAAATCAAATTTTATGATTTAAACATATTATTTCATCATGTTGCATTTAAAATTTTAAAAAAATTAAAAAATTAAACTTAATTATAAGTATTTTAAATTATATAAAATGTATTTATTTTCTTTATGCATATATTACTACTTTCTTTATTCTATATTAATAGTTAAGAATAATTGTTGACATTTTTATTATTGGCATTGGTTGACCTTGCAACATCTTAATAGTTAAAAAACAGACTCATCTTAATTAAAAAACATAAGAATTTTTAATGAAATATTGAAATTATGGATTAGCTAAAACATATAACATAACTAAAAAATTTAACCTTATTTTTTTGTCTTTCTTTGAAAAGTTAATCATGATTTTTTGATCCAAACTTCCCTTCATACAAAGAAAAGGATGCACACTTGTTGTTATAGAATGTATCAAACAAATACTTTTTCATGATACTTAACTATTTAAAGAAAAAACCTTGAATGTCATCTAATATTAAATTCCTCTTCCATATTCAGTGCATATTAAGAGACATTTTATCCAACTCACGTTCAAAAAAAACTCAAAACTGAAATATTAGAATTCTCCAACCATCTCTAACCCAGTTCCTTCTTAAACACCACTTAATTAAAGAATGGATCAAATCTCAAAATAATGATCATTGTAAATATTTTAGAGAGTTTCTATTCTAATATATCTAATATTATTCTACAAAATAATATAAAATATAAATATTTTATAATAGCATAAGTGATGATTTGATTTGAATTTAAAAATAAAACTAAGATAAAGATTTTTAAATTTAGATTTTTTGCACTAATTTGATTTAAATTGAAAACAAAATAAAAAGTTTTGAAATTTAAAAATATTTTATAGATACATTTTATAGATTGATCCGTTATTCTATAATATAATATAATATATAATTTTTATAGTCACATAGGTGTTGATTTAATTTAAATTTAAAATTTTGAGATAAGATAAAAAGAGTTAAAATTTAGATTTTTTTTTTGCTGATTTGACTAACATTTAAAAAATAAAAGTAAGATAAAATTTATGATTTTTTATAAATCAATTTTATAAATTAATTAATTATTTTATAAAATAATATGAAATATATAATTTTGTAAAATATTTTAAAAATCTGTATTTTTACATTATATAGTATTTTAGAGCTACAACATCAGCTCAACCATTATGTAATCATATATTAGTTATACACTTGAACCAGAATAAATTAAAATAATGTGAACTTAGATCAGGAAAAAAATAATTAATAATTTGATCAGGTAAAAAATTTAAACCAACTAGAAAATTTTTGATAGGGTGAAAATTTAATAATTTAATGTAAAAAAGGATGAAAAAAAGTTTCTCATTTTTTTAAAAGAAATCATTGACTAAAAAAATAATAGTTTAACATAAAATAAAGTTTTTTGATTAAAAATTGTTTATTATGGGATAAGAGAAAAAGAACAGGCTTTAAAAAAAAAAATCTGGTTAAAAAACATAGCAAGAGTGGAACCCCAATCAATGGGGTTAAATTATTGTCATTGCACCACACACCTTAGGTCCAAGAAATAGCATTTTATGAGTAAAAAAGTTCTTTATATTTATTAAATTCAAGCACGCATATGTCATTTGAGGAATTGAAGCTGGGAATCGCCTTCTCTTGGCTTCAGTTTTTATCTATAGATAATAGATTAAAAAATAGGTTGAATCAACTAACTGGCTTCAGTTTTTATCAGTAGCTCGGTATGGTTTATTGCGTCAGCACGGCCTAAAAAGACCATTAACTCAACTCAACTCAATTCATCTGAGCCTCTTCCCAAGCTGCATGAAATCGATTAAAAATATCCTCTTTTAAAATTTTATATAAACTTTTTAAAATATATATTAATTATAATTTTTTTAAAAGGTAAATTTGATTTCAAACACTACAAAAAAATACTGAAATAGCGACGCAATGATGCATCGCTAAATTGCGACCACATTGCGACGCCTCCGCGACAACAAAACATTGCGATGCAATTAGCGACGCATTAGCGACTCAATAAATCAGAAAATCAAAAAACATTAATTTTTTTATTTAGCGATGCAAGTAATGCATCGCAATATTTTTAAATTTAGTTTTATAAAATATAAATATAAAAAAAAAATATTGCGACGTAACTCAGTGCGTCGCAATGATTTTAAAAAAATTAATTATGTTAAATAGCGACACATTAGCGACGCAATAAATCAAAAAATTAAAAAAATATATTTTTAATTTAGCGACGCACTAATTGCATCACAATTATTTTAAATAAAATTAATTTTTATAAAATATAATTATGAAATAAAAAATTACGATGCAACCCAGTGCGTCGCAATGTTTTTAAAAAATTAATTATGTTAAATAGCGATGCAATAGCGATGCAATAAAATAATAAATTAATAAAAATAATTTTTTATTTAGCGATGCAAGTATTGCGTCGTAATGTTTTTTTAAAAAAATAAATTTTATAAAATATTAAAAAAATTATGAAATTAAAATATTGCAACGCACATCAGTGCATCGCAATATTTTTAAAAAATATTGTTTAAGGAAATCTGAATATTCTTTTATATATATATATATATATATCTGTGTGTGTGGTAGACAACAAACCTTTAGAAACTGCGTCTAAGACAAACTCCAAAACCCTAGTATCCTTAGCTCTGATCGATCACTCAGGAGCGGCAACACAAACAAGATGAAACACGCCGACAACAGGAAAGATCTCTCTATGGAAACCCTAGGAAAAGCTCGACATCGCCCCCTTACGTGGATCGGATGGAGGTAGAGGAATCGGTTTCCCGAGAAACCCTAGTATTAGGCTTTTAGGGAACGAGGTAAAGAACCCCTCCTCCACGGTGACCTCTTGGCGTCTCTCCCCTCGCTCTCTTCGTGACTCACGCTCCCCCCACCCTTTTAAAGTTTCCCAAACGGGACTACGAGCAGCCAAGCACCATCTAGAAGCGAAGCGAAAGGGCCGTGACACTGTGCTCGTGAAACTATCTTGGTCTACTGGCTTCGATCGATCGCAACCGTCGGATCGTCGCCGATCGGATCGATCGCAATGTCCGAGATCGATCGTCGCCAACCGGGATCGATCATGGTTTCGATCAATCGCAACCATCGGGTCGACACCGATCGGATCGATCACGATGGTCCGAGATCGGTCATCGCCGACCGGGATCGATCATGGCTTTGATTGATCTCAACCGTCAGATCATCGCCGATCGGATCGATCGCGACGGTCTGAGATCGGTCGTCGCCGAACGGGATCGATCATGGCTTCGATCGATCACAACCGTCGGATCATTGCCGATCGGAATCGATCGCGATGGTCCAAGATCGATCTTCGCCGACCAGGATCGATCTTCGCCGACCAGGATCGATCATGGCTTCGATCAATCGCAACCGTCGGATTTTTACTGATCGGATCGATCGCAACGGTCCGAGATCGGTCATCGTCGATCAGGATCGATAATAGCTTTGATCGATCACAACCGTCGGATCATCACCGATCGGATCGATCGCGACGGTCCGAGATCAGTCGTCGCCGACCAAGATCGATCATGGCTTTGATCGATCGCAACCATCGGATCATCGCCGATCGGATCGATCGCGATGGTCCAAGATCGATCTTCGCCGACCAGGATCGATCATGGCTACGATCAATCGCAACCGTCGAATCATTACCGATCGAATCGATCGCGACGGTCCAAGATCGGTCACCACCGACCGGGATCGATCATGGCTTCGATCGATCGCAACCGTTGGATCAAATAAAAATTTGCGATGCAAATCAGTGCATCGCAAATTTTTTGAACAAATTAAATTATGTTAAATAGCGACGGATTAACGATGCAATAAACCAAAAAATTAAAAAAATAAATTTATAATTTTGCGATGCATTTATTGCATCGTATTTTTTTAAAAAAATAAATGTTATAAAAAAATTTAAAATAAAACATTGCGATGCAACCATAAGCGTCACAATTATTTTTAGAAAAAATAATTTTTATCAAAATAATTATCAAATAAAAATATTGGGACGCAACTCGTTGCGTTACAACTTTTTAAAAATTAAATTACGTTAAATAGTGACTCATTAGCGATGCAATAAACTAGAAAAGTTAAAAAAATAATTTTTAATTTTGCGATGCATCTGTCGCGTCGTAATATTTTATAACAAAATAAATATTATAAAAAAATTAAAAATAAAACATTGTGATGCAACCATATGCGTCATAATTATTTTCAGAAAAAATAATTTTTATTAAATATAATTATAAATAAAAATATTGCGATACAAATCAATGCATCGCAAAGGTTTAAAAAATTAAATTTCATTAAATAGCGATGCATTAGCGATGCAATAAATCAGAAAATTAAAAAATAATTTGTAATTTTGTGACGTATTTATTGTGTCACAATATTTTTTTTAAAAAATAAATGTTATAAAAAAATAATAATAAAACATTGCGACGCAACCTGATCCGTCGCAATTATTTTTAGGAAATTTTTTTTATAAAATATAATTATGAAATAAAAATATTGCGACGCATTAGCGATGCATTTTCTTGGAAAATAAAAAAATTTTCTGCCGGTCATTGCCACCAAAATAGCGACTCATTAGCGATGCAAATAATTGCGTCGCTAAATTTCTCAGAAAATAATAAAAAACCAAATTAGCGATGGATTATCGATGCATAATTGCATCGCTAATCCAAAATAAATTATTAAAAAAATAGCGAGGGATTAGCGATGCAAAATTGCGTCGCTAAGCCCTATATTAACCTCAGTCGCGCCCGGCCCCCCTGGTCTCTTCTTCTTTTTCTTCTAACCCTACTCCTCCGCCGTCATCCCCTCCTCCGGCTCCCCCCGCCCTCTCCCTCGGCGATAGGAACACCGGCGGCAGCCCCCTCACCCTCGGCGGCGTCCCCTCTCGACCGAGGTAAGCCCCCTCTTCCCCACTCCCTCCCCCGCCCTCCCGTTTTCCTTAGGCCATGGCCGGCCGTGGCCGAAGATGACGGCCACAGCCGCTGCCGTGGCCGGAGATGACGGCCACAGCCGCTGCCGTGGCCGGCGGTGGCCTGGCCACGATGGCCAGGCCACCGTAAAAAAATAAAAAAAATTGGTTGGGGTGGGTTTTTCCCCCACCCCTGAGGCGCCAGCCACGGCGCCGGCCGTGGCCGGCGATGGCCAAGCCACCGTTTTAAAAAAAAATTAAGTTAAAAAATGAGTTTTAAATATTTAATATTATATTATATTTACTATTAACTATATAATATAATATTTATATTGATATTATATTTAATATTTTAAACACTATATATATTTATAATATAAAAATATTAGTTTTAAATGATTAATATTATTAACTTGAATACTAAATTATTATATAATATATTTCTAAATATTATATATTTTATATTAATATGTATTATATACATAATACATATTAAATATTTATAATATTGAAATATATAATATTTTTAAAATGAGTTAAAATAGAACCTTAATTTTTATCAGAACATTTTATAATCTAGCAAAAAGAAAGGGACCATGTAGAACATAAAAAAGATTTATAATAAAATTTAAATAAAATTTAAAAACATGATAACTAAAATTGGAGCTCTAAAAATATTTTATAATTTAATATCATATTCAATGATTTAGAAATAGTAACATCATATTCAATGATTTAGATTATTAATATCATATTTTTTTATATAAATGGTTAGAAATAGTAACATCATATTCAATGATTTAGATTATTAATTATCATCATTATTTAATTTAAAAAATATTATTATCCAACAACTTGATTTCTTAAATTAAAAGCAAGCCTAACACTAGAATTGTTACTCATGATACAATTCGGGTTTCATTTAGGTTAGATCGCATGATTTAATTCCGGTTCCACTCTAATAGGATATTAATCATAATTTTTATATTATAATCACAATCAAGATTTTATACATTAGGTTTGGCCTATATTAGATTGGCAGCTGGTAGCCTAATAATGACTATTATTAGGAGTTGTGCCTTTTATTTTCATGACTGTTTCTCACATGTGGCTTTAGAGAATTGGCATGATACATCATATTGGTTCAATAAGCTGCCAAGCCTATTTTATTTCTTTATAGATGTTTATCCATAATATTTGTACATTTGAAGTTATTTACAATTGTTATGTCTTGATTATTTACATTCTGCTTCAAATTGAATGATGCATTAAATTATGTAATGCTAGAATGGAAGTCTTGTTGTAGTTTTATTTAATTTTCAGCAACAAATTAGTAGTTTCAATGATTTATATTTTAGTCTCCATAAACATTTATATTCGACATAATAATCTTAAGAAGTCAGTGACTATATATAGAACACTATTCCTATATATGTATAATTGACAAGAATTTATGAATAACAAGCATAAGTTCGATTGTCTTCGGATTTCCATATTATTAATCACAGCACTATAACCTTTAGACCCGTTTGAGAATTTGTAAGACTTAGTCTTGCAAATTCTCAAATTGTCCTGGTGGACAGTTTGAGAATATTTTTTGCGATATGTTAGTCTGCTATTAATCATCGTTGGTTGAGATTGCGGTTTGTATTTGCTCATACGTTCTCCTAGTGTGGCATATATGCCACACATTTAGGAAAACATATGGGGAAATGCTGCGAAATTTCAACGTAAACCGATCGATGATAATTAATAGCAGAATAACATATCACAAAAAATATTCTTGAATGGGATAGGGCCTTACCTTTTAGACATGGAGTGAAGGTGGAATTAATTTAGGACACTTGATTGCTTGTGAAGTCCGATGATTGAACGGACCGCCTTGCGGCCCGACCCGAACTCAAGCCCTAGCATTAGCCTGGCATGAACCTGTGCCTCGGTCCTTGCACAGCAAGGATCGTAGCCGTGGCCCGACTTGCAGGGTAGGGACCTTAGTTGTGTAAAAGAAAATTGGTTTAGTTATAAATGATTTAATGGTTGTTATTTACCTTAGTTGAGTAAAAGAAATAATTTAGTTATATATGTACTAATGCTAATATAGTTTTATATTGTGGTTTCCTTTAATGGTTTACCAGAAATTGTATAAGTCGGTCAAAAATGAGCGGGGCTCGCTCGTGGATGTATGCAAGGATAAAAGATGGCTTGCTTAATCCAGATTTTCTGAATGGATTGGAAGAATTTATCGCATTTGCATGTAGCCAACCTGAATGGATGGATGGGCCTAGGATTAGGTGCCCATGCAACTTCCACAGGTGTCAGAATAAAGCCTACAGAGATGTTGAAACTGTTAAGGTGCATTTGTGTAAAAAGGGGTTTGTTCCTGATTACGATGTTTGGTACTGTCATGGTGAACCAGAGGAAATTCCAGTACATGTTACAAGCCAACAAGTGTCAATTCCCGAAGATGAACCATTTGTGAATTTAAACACATATGAAGAAATGGTGATGAATGCATCGGGTAATGAATTCAATCAGAATACATTTATGGAAGAACCAAATCCAGATGCACAGCAATTTTATGATATGTTGCGTGCTGCAAATCAAGAATTGTATCCTGGTTGTGAGGGTCATTCCCAGTTGTCTACAGCTGCTCGAATGTTGAATATTAAGGCAGAACATCGATTATCAGAAAAGGCGTTCAATTCTGTAGCTGGGTTAATCAAAGAAATTTTGCCAAATGATAATGTTGCAGCAGACAGTTTTTACTCAACGAAGAAGTTGTTGCGTGGGCTTGGGCTCCCAGTTAATAAGATCGATTGTTGCTTGAACAATTGTATGATATATTGGGGTGAAGACTCAGAGCTGAGATGGTGTAAGATTTGTGGGCAATCGAGGTACAAAAAAGCGAAGGGGGAGCCAGTACAAGTAGGAGGAAAAGTGTGCCTTACAAGAGGATGCATTACTTTCCTCTTACCCCACGCCTGCAGAGATTATACAGATCTGAGGCTACAGCTGCTGATATGAGATGGCATGCCGAACATGAATCTAAAGAGGATGAAATGCGGCATCCATCAGATTCAAAAGCTTGGAAGCATTTCAATGAAAATCATCCTGATTTCGCTGAAGATATAAGGAATGTGAGATTAGGTCTTTGTACCGATGGCTTCCAACCATTTGGTCAAGCGGGGCAACAGTATTCATGTTGGCCTGTGATACTGACTGTATATAACCTTCCTCCATGGAAGTGCATGAAAGATACTGCAATGTTTTTAATAGTTTTGGTTCCAGGACCATCAAATCCAAAGGAAAAGATTGATGTCTTCCTGCAACCGTTGGTGGCCGAATTGAAAATGTTGTGGGAAACAGGAGTCGTAGCCTACGACATTTCTATGAAACAGAATTTCATCATGAGAGCTGCTTTGATGTGGACAATAAGTGACTTCCCGGCATATGCAATGTTGTCTGGTTGGAGCACTGCTGGACGTCTGGCATGCCCTCATTGCATGTATGATTCGGATGCATTTACATTGCAGAAGAGTGGTAAGCAGTCATGGTTTGATAATCATAGGAAGTTCTTGCCCCCAAATCATCCTTACAGGCGTAACTTGATCGCCTTCCGGAAGAACAAAGCAGTCACAAAATTCGCCGAACCGGTTAGGTCCGGCACGGATATATTTGATACTATAGAGCATTTGGGGTTGAGGTATGCTTGGGAACCAGATGCAGATAGAATAAATGGCGTATATGTAAAGAACATAACTGGAAGAAGCAGAGTATATTTTGGGATTTGCCTTATTGGAGCACAAATCTCATCCGGCACAACTTGGATGTTATGCATATCGAGAAAAATTTCTTTGATAACATATTTAACACGGTGCTAAACATCCCGGGAAAAACCAAAGATACTGCAAAGTCAAGAGAAGAACTTAATCAGTATTGCAGAAGAGGTGATTTGAGGAGGAGTGCCGATGGGACCTATCCTAAAGCCTGTTACACTCTTGACAGAAATTCACGAGAAGTTTTATGTAACTGGCTTAGAGGGTTAAAATTTCCAGATGGTTATGCCTCAAATATCGGTAGGTGTGTGGACATGCATAAGCTCAAGTTGTTCGGCATGAAGAGTCACGACTGCCATGTTTTCATGCAACGGTTATTGCCTATAGCTTTTCGTGAGTTGCTTCCGCAACATGTCTGGAAGGCATTGACAGAGCTCAGCTTGTTCTTCAAGGAGTTGTCTGCCACAGTCATTACTTCTGCATCCATGGCAAGGCTTGAGGAGGAAATTTTAATTATTTTATGCAAGCTGGAGCGAATATTTCCTCCAGTTTTTTTGACTCAATGGAGCATTTACCGGTTCACTTGCCATACGAAGCGAGCATAGCTGGTCCCGTGCAGTATCGCTGGATGTATCCTTTCGAGAGGTAAATATGTACATCATTAAGACATGTTGACATTTCAAATATTATTTCATTGCAAAAAAATTGGTTAATTTTTTGTCTCAACTTTACATATAGGTACCTTAAGAAGTTAAAAAATAATGTGCGTAATAAGGCAAGGGTTGAAGGTTCTATATGCAATGCACACTTGGTCGAAGAAGTTTCAGCTTTTGCCTCGCATTACTTTGAGGGTCCGTCCACACGAGGAGCCGAAATCTTGGTCGTAACGATGACGTATGTGTGGACGAAGGAGAACCTAATGACGGTAGAATATCAATTTTTAAAGGTATCGGCCATTCATTTGGGGGCAGAAGTCAAGAAATCTTAGCGATATGGAGTATAATGCAGCACATTATTACATCCTAATGAACTGTAGAAAAGTCGATCCATATATTGAGTAAGTGTATACTTCAATGCTTAATTGGAACTTCTAATTTAAATTACAATATACCATAATATTTAATTGCTAACATAAGTTTTAATCATTATCATCCCATAAGGATGTATTGTGATAGACAATGACAGATGAATCCCGACATCAGTAAAGTTAGCAATTCGGCATTGAAGACTGTAACAACCTCTACTGGCTATTTTGTTAATGGGTACAAATTTCAGATTGAACGATTAGCAGCTTCAAGAGGCACGCAGAATTGGGGCGTGTGTGTTAAAGGAGAAAGTGTTGGAGCAAATATGCAGGATTATTATGGAAAGTTAGTAGAGGTGGTTGAAGTTGAATATCCCGGTTGGCCTATGAAACGAATTATATTGTTTCATTGCGATTGGTTTGATCCGACAGTTCCTGTGGGCAAAAGGGTTCATAACGACTACAATTTAGTTGAAGTGAACCATCGATGAAGATTGCAGAAATATGAACCATTCATCCTTGCATCCCAAGCTCAGCAAGTGTTTTACTGCGGATATCCAAGTTTGCGCAACGACAAGCGAGATTGGTGGGCTGTTTCTAAAATCATCCCACGTTCAACAATCGTATTAGAGGAGAGTTCATTAAGTCAATCAGCCGAGTGCCCTGCATTTCAAGAGGATGAGATGGAAATGCATGCAATTGAGGATGACACAAGGGCTCCTGAAACATCACTTAGAGATCCAAATGGTGATGTCCAAGAAATAGCGGATGCAAATGTTCGGTTTCCTTCCGATGATAATGAAACTGAATCGCAGTCCGATACGACATCGGATGTTGAACCATGATTTCACGAAACAAATGAAACCGACTAAACATAGAGGTTTTTTAAATTCAATTTATTTTTATAAATGTTATATTTTTACATATTCAATCATTAATCGTAATTACATTCATGAATCTTTAGTATTTTCAGTATGATGGGCCGAGGTAGATCTACCAACAATGGACGGAGTGAGCAGGGACGTAGCCCTGCAGCATCTGATCACATGAGCTTTAGAGATGGAGAGTTTCGATCTCCACACATCGCACAACCTACGATCTCTCCAGCAGTCGGTGGTGATCCTGCATTGCTATTATCATCCAGCCGATCGGCACAGACCTCCGAGAGTTCTTCCATCATTGGCCGCACCGTACTTCGACTGGATGCTCATGGGCTGTAAGTATATACTAATTAAAAATATATGTTTATGTTTTTAAGTCAATTACTTATAAATATGCATTTTTTAACAGATTTATTGAGCAGCATCATGTATCGAGCCACATCAGCTCATATTTCAGAGGTGTGCGGATCCCAGTGGCTACGATTGGCGCCATGTATCTGCAGCCACGAGGGAGTTTTATTTTTCAGAGTTTCAGGTAAACTTATTAAATACAATTTATCATTGATATAAAATTTCTTAATCTTAATAAATTCTGAAACTAACTGTTTATTTTAATGCAGAAAAAGTTTACGTGGGACTCTGCCAACCATGATGCCATTAGGGCAGCATGGGAAGCTCTTACGGGACGCCGATACTCCGACATGCTTCATCGTTGGAGGTCATCGGGTCACCGTCCTGCGCATGTGCCAGAGGGTATTTGGCATGGTGGCAGCAGGTCTGGCAGTCTGATGGCTGGCGCAGGAGGTCCGCATCAGCCAGCATGAACCATCGATCCGAGAGGGGCAGTCCTGGCATGGGTCTCTCTCGCCACACTTCCGGCTCCATTTCGATTCAGGAGCACAGACGTCGTATGGTAAGAAAACATAAATAATTTAATTACTAATTTAGTTATTTATAAATACTTACTTTAATATCAATTTTTCTGTTGTTATAGTCTGAGCAGGAGGGCGGAGATCCTGGTGAGTTTCGTCTATTCAGGGCGACACACACCAGGAGGGATGGTTCCTGGGTCGATACACGATCATAGGAGGTTACGGTAAGAAATTAGCTTTATGTTGTATCTGTTTAATTTCTAAAATTTTATTTAGAGAAATTTATTGATTCATTTATTGTTGATTTTATAATTCAAAGACACGAGTCGAGGAGCTTCACTCCCAGGCATCGCAGGTCGACTCCACTGATGGGGGGACACCCATCAAACTCTCAACAGAGGAGAGTCGATGTATGTTTTTGGAGGCTGTTGGTGCCCAGCCGCGAGACCGCATGGTCTATGGTCTGGGCACTAGAGCTTCTGCATATTTTCCCCATCAGGCCTTCAGCTCGTGATATTCTCGCGATATTCCTGCCGAGCGTTTAGACGACATTTGGAGATCTATCACGGAGGAGGTTCGACAGGACGTTCGGCAGGAGGTTCGATAGGAGGTTGAGCACGAGTTCGAGCAGCATACAGGAGGCCTGCAGCAGGAGCTTGCAGACGTGCGAGAGCAAATGCGTCAGTTGCAGGATATGGTTAGCCGCATGTCGCAGGGTTTCCAGCCTCCACGTGATCGTGCCGATTCTTGATGTATTTTTTTCTTTACTTTTATATTTTATACATGAAAACTTCAAAATTTAATATATTAATTATTTTTGAAAATTGAATGATGAATGTTTGGATCAATATGAGTTATGAATGTTTCGATCAATATTTAAATGTAATGAAATTGTATTAACCGTTTTAATTTTAATATTTATTTTTAAAAAAAATTAATTAGCGATGCATTAGCGATTGAAATTGCATCGCTAATATTTTTAAAATATTATTATTAAATATTACGACGCAATGACCTAACGTCACAATATTTTTTTAAAAATTAATTAGCGATGCATTAGTGACTCAAATTGCATTGCTAATATATCTAAAATATTATTATTAAATATTATGACGTAATGACCTGGCATCGTAATATTTTAAAAAAAATTAATTAGCGATGCATTAGCGACTCAAATTGCATCGCTAATATATCTAAAATATTATTATTAAATATTGCGACGCAACTAAATGCATCGCAATATTGCGATGCAATTGAATGCATCACAATATTTAATAATATTATTAAATATTAAAAATTAATTTTAAAATTAGCGACACATTTAGGATGCGTCGCAATATTGCGACACATTTAGTTACGCCGCAATATATTGCGACGCATTTAGTGCATCGCAGAGAGTCGCTGTTAAGTGACGCAATTACGACAAATTGATATTGCGACGATCATCGTAGCGACGCCGTTATTGCGTCGCTAATGCATCGCAATAGCATGTTTAGCAACACATTAGCGACGCATTTGGGCATCGCTATATTTTTGTTCTGTTGTAGTGAAAAATAAAAAAATAGCATTTGTATTGATTTTTATTATCATAATACATACAAAATTACAAATAATGAAATAAAATTAGTTAAGATTTTGTTTGAAAATTTTATAAATACCAATTCATTTAAAAATATTTTTTTTAAAAAAATGATTACAACTAATTTGAATAAAATTATACTTTATTCTTTAGGACTTGTAATTTGAATAAAATTATTCTACCCTCTCTAAGACTTGAATTTTCTTCTTTGATCTTATGATCATTTTATAAACAAAGCAAACTCTGATGCTACTATAAATATCAGAGGTGTAAAAGTTCATATGTTATCATGGCAAGTATAGGATAATTATTTTCAATAGCTTTACATCATGATAAAATATCAAAAATTTTCAACTCTTCGAAGCTGAGAACTTGATGAAGTCATTTTGTAAATTAAAAAAAAGTTTATTAAGGAAAGAAGAATGCTTATGGCTATATATTTATTTTTTATTTAATCATGACTACATAAAATCTTTAGCTCTACCACTACTTTAAATGATCCACTAAAATGAGCTTTTTACTTCCTTACTAGGATTCATATATCATACATTTCATAAAATAATTTATTATTTTCTTCTTTTAAATGTTTAAATCTACACTAGTTTATGATATTAATCAATTACAATTTCTAAACCACTTAATATAATCCAAGGATCCATTATTGCAGCTAAGCAATATAATGATGAAATATCTTTAAAATATTTTAAAAATGTTATTTCCATAATTAAACTATATTTTGGAAACTAGATTCAAATTTATAAGTCAAGAAACAATCACTAATATTACACAATTAAGAAATAATTAAAGAAGAGGTGGGATAATAAGCACCAAATAATTTATTAGTTATAATATAAAATATTTCTAAAAAAATTGTTATAACATAACAAACAAACCAATCTAAATCATTAATTTGATTATCACCAGGCATTCAATCATTATTAAATATATTATAATTATATTTTAATAACTTTTCATCAATAAATATATAGAATTCCATCTATATTTTATGAAGGCTGAATATACAACAAAATATTTCTAATTCTTACAACATATTCTTTAATAATGTTCAAACCAACTTGAATACATAAATTTATTATATGGTATGCACATCTAATATAAAATAATTAACCACTCAAAATAGGATTTGATTGTATTTTTAACATATCTATAGCAATAGTATTTATACTAGTATTATCAAAAGTAATAGAAAAAATTTTATTTTGAATATCATGACCATTCATAGTTTTCAAAATAATTATGCATATAATAGAAACAATATGTAGATACTCAGGCTGAGAAAATCAATGATTCTTTTTTTTTTTGTAAAGTCCATTCAAAATCAATAAAATGTGCATTCATGCATGCATTATATAGTCCAAATATCAAAAGTAAATGCAATTTTAGATTTAATATAACTAAAAATATGTTTTATATTTTTTATATTCAGAAAATTTTTAATGCATCATTTTTGTAGTATTTCTTGAATTTTTTTGAAATCAGGATTTTAAATGGTTTTTATATATTTTAAAATTTTGCATCTTTAGAAAACATAAAAGGATATTTAAGATGTATAATATGCCTTATAAGTTCACTTCTATTAGGGTAGAATAAATTGGATTGGATTGATTTAAACCAAAATATAGAACCAATCCAATCAAGATTAGTTTTAGGATTTTGGACCCAAAATCAAACTAATCTTACTTTGAAGCCAACACAGAACCAACCCAATTAGATCGAGTTGATTCTGCATCGGTTTTGGAGATACAACCTATTTCTTTCTTCTTCTTTTTTCTTGTGTTAGCTTATAATTTTGTTACTTTTTTTTATTTTTAATGTACTAGAGTTATTTTTTCTGAGTCATGCAAGTTAGATGAAAGGTTAAGAATCATCATAAAAATACTCAAAAAAATCATAATATTAATAAATATTATTTAATTTTTTTCCTTTGAATACATATTTGATGATATATGTTACATCCATAAATCACATCAAAGGTCTATAAAAACAACCAAATTAACTTGATCTAAGAAACAACCTACTTTTGTTAATCATTCAAGACTATAGGAGAGAAAAGTAATATATATTTGAAATATACTTGAAATAATTAATCATCATCTTTAATAAATACAACAATCTACGCTATCATAAATAGAAGTCGAAAGCTATATATTTCTAATAATCATAATAAATATTTATAAAGTTATAAACACAAATTAAAAATTTTAAGTTTCTACGCATGTCATATTAAATAGATTAATTCTCAACATACTTTAAATATAAATATCAACATCAAATTAAAATCTTTATAAATATATATTATTGATGATTAACTTATATTAATATCTTTAATAGAGATGATAGATTGCTTGTAAGGTATTCCTAAGGTTCTTAAGATTTTTTTTTTTAAAAAAAGGGACCAGTTCAAGTTAACCTCTTCCCTTGTTCTAGCCGATCACCAACCTTGATAACCTTAATTCTTATGCAAAATCCTTTCTCTCCCTACATAAGTTCTTGAACTCACCATCCTTTCTTTACCTTCTCATCCAATCCTTTTGTCCCATTCTCAAATCCTACCTTTAGTTTTTCTATCATTGCTTCCAATGACAATAATGATTCTAATACAATCAAGACCTCCCTCGCGGATCTCCGCTATCATTATTTGGAAAGTTCCTTATCATCTCCATTTACAAAATTGCTCATGAATTATCCTTATCACTAGAGGTATCTTGTCATACTCCCTCAATCTCCTTGCTAATTTAGTTAGGCCCACACGAGCTCAATTCTAATTATGTTAATTTAGGCATTAAGCTTAGCGCACACTTAGGTTTGACTAGGGTGTAATCAAGTTGAGTCGAGCTGGCATAGTGCCAAGCTCGAGCTCGACTTAACTCTAAAACTTGAAGCTCAAAACTTGACTCGAGCTTGATCGAGTTTTTCATTTAGAGCTCGAGCTCGAGCTTGATGAAATACTCGATATACTCAAGCTCGACTTAACTCGACTCAAATTTTTATGTAAAAATTTAAAAAATAATTTTTAAATTAAAATAGGATATGTTCTTAACTAAAAATTAAAAGTAGTTATATATATAGTTAGAACAATATCATAAATATGTATAATTATAAGGGTAAAATAGTAAAATTAAGTAAGCTCGATTAAGCTTGGAAGCTTTTCGAGCCAAGTATTTTAATACTCAAACTCGACTCGATAATATACTCGACTAGCTCGAGCTCGACTCAATAAATAGTGAGTTAATTTTGAGTATTTTTTGAATTGATTTGAGCTACTCGCGGGCTGTTTCGACTCAGTTACCTCTAGGTTTGACCATACTAAAATCTTGTAAGCTTAAACTTAACCAAAAGCTTAACCTTTTTTTTTTATGGGGTTTAGGTTATAATGTATCCTAACCCAATCTAGCCTAATTCAAACACTACTTATTTTGGAAAATGGATTGAGCCGGGGTTTTGTAATTTTTGGCTCGTCCTACATCCAATTTGTCATATACAAGAGAAGTCTGAATAATATAAAATTATTTTTTATTTCCTTCAAATATCTTTCCCAATTCATTAAATAGAAGCCTAGATTCCTTTTAATAAGATAATCCTACCTCTTGTTGCTTGATTATACTTAATTGTGCATGCGGTGTTTATATATATATATATATACATATATATTCATTTGTGAGTTTTCAAGTCTATTAATTATTCTTTCATAATAATATGTGCAAACTTATAAATTAAGAAAATTCCTTACATATCATTTTTTTTCATTTTTGTTGTGTTTAAAATAATATATAATGCTATTTAAATATCAATTTTATTATAAATATAAAAATATAGAGTTTTAAGTTTCCTTATTTTGATTATCGAAGAATTTAAGCATTTCTCAGGATAATGTGGATACTAAGAAAGCTTTATCTAGTTACTTTTTATTAGAAAAAAAACAAAATAATCTTCTATTTTGTATAAATAAGATATTTTAATTGATAAATCACTACAATATACAAAGCATCAAAAGTTGTATCAAGTATACCCAAACTCAAGTAGCTTTCAAAATTTTTTATGTATGACATGTTGCAATGAATTTACAGATTGACATGTATTCACAATGAACCATCAGCACACAAAACTTTCATAACTTGATTACTTGGTATATAGATAACTTGCATCAAGTACCCTACAAACCATGCAAAATTTTAATCACAAACAACATAACAAGACATGATTGTAGGTTATTTTTGTCTTAATAGGAAAATACAAGTACTTTGAAACAAATAAAGTCCTTATCACCGCTCTAACTTTCTTTATAGTAAAATAAATTATAGGAAACACTACAATAACCCTACACTTGCCTAACTAAAACTAAAATGAATGATATAAAATATATAAAAGTTAAGATGAGCAACCATATCACAACGTTCATATTGTTTGATATAAAAATGTTTCCTTCCAAATAGAAAAAAATCATTAATATCAATAAAAAGAAAAGGAACGCATATGGGATTACAGCTTGATACAAAAAATAAGAAGTAAACATAATAAAAAAATTGAATTTAGTCATAAAAAATCAAATGAAAGTGTTGTAGGTAGAGACAGAGTGGTAATTTAAAGTTAGGTTTATCAAAGATAATAGAAGGGAGTTGCCATCAAAATTTACAATTTAATCATTGGATATATAATTGATTTGGACCTTATGCCTTAAAAACTCATTTTCTCGTTGTATCTTTTTGTATTTTAAACCTCAAGCACTCATGAGTCATGAACTCTACGAAAGATACAAATGCTAAGGGTACGATAGATGCAAGGGCTCAGGGTATGTTAGTACTTTAATAAGAATGATCAAAATTAATTCTGTTTGCTTTAGAAATATTGCACACCTAATTTTATGTTTAAATAGAAACACTTTTATGTCTATTTAATTATGCAATAACGTAACCGAATGAATAAAAAGAAACTCTTAATCATACCTTAAAATGCATGGCATTCAATGCACTGGTAATTTTAGAAAGCTACAAGCTATTATAAAACGTTTCAAAATTTTTTTGACTCAAACAGTCAAAGTTCATTGAGTATTTTACTCAAAATTTTACTCAAATTTTTAATCCATCTAAAGTGAGAGGCACTTGTGTTTGTATGTAGCCAAATTATTATTCAAATTTTTAATCCATCTAAAGTGAGAGGCACTTGTGTTTGTATGTAGCCAAATTATTATTCATGTGTAATAGAGTACCTTAATAAGCTGGCTGGTCTCACCTTTAGGTAGTGTTTGAAATAGGGGATAAGAGAGGATATTCCCTGGATATTCTTTTTATTCCCAAAAGCCATAACTATAAGGGATAGCAGAGAATAAAGTTAACCAAAGGGATAATCCATGGTTAACCATGGGATATCCCCTCAATTTATTTCCTAGAGAATGCAGGAATAGCTAGTTATCCCTCCAAATAAGAGTAAAAAAAGGTTATCCTATGGATTTACCTTTTTGCATTTGATATGATCAATGGGATAGCCAAGGGATATCCCTAGGGATAGCCAGGGGATAAACTCTATCCCGTACACTTATCCATGGATAATATTTTTCCTATCAAACACTACCCAAGGGATAGTTGGGAATAAAGTTAATCAAAGGGATAATCAATGGTTAACCAGGTTAACCATGGGATATCCCCTCAATTTATTCCCTAGAGAATGCAGGAATAGCTGGTTATCCCTTCAAATAAGAGTAAAAAAAGTTATCCTATGTGATGGGGCCAGTTGACCCCATAAAAAACGAAATTCTTAGACGGCCCTAAAGGCCCAAACTCTAGCTCCAGCGACGGACTCAGCGTCAGCTCCGGCACATCAAAGGCCGACACCAGCCAAAGGCCGGCCTCCCTAAGTGATGAGGACATCAGTTCAGACCAGAATTCGGGTCAGTCGAACCAATCCTTAGATGTTCCTGTACCAGCAACCAAGAGTCAGCAGGCCATGTCAGGGAAGACCACACCAGATAATCTATGAAGGTCCAAGAGGTTGCAGAACAAACGGGCCATCCGGGCTCGTCTGATAAGAGTTTTGGGCCTGTTTTCGTTTTTAATGGCATAGTTGTAATTTTTCTGAACTTATGATGTTAGGGTTTTCTCTCTTATTTAAGTTGGTTTTGGGCGGCCGTCAGAGGCAGAGAAGAAAGACGTTGTTTTAGATTTCCTTTTTTTTTCCTCTTGAATAAAGATGAATGTTTTCTTTTATTTTCTGATTCAAAACAATTGAATTGAAAATTCAATTGCTCTTCCTTTAAATTTCGGATTGAGAGTGATCAAAATTCGAAATTTTCCCCTTTTCTTGTCAAGATTCGAACCAAACCTGGACGAATTCTTTTCTCGCAGATTAGATCGTTCTTGAGTTGCAGGCGTTTTGAATATCGCCCTGCATCAACTTGGTATCAGAGCCTTGATCCATTCCTTCCATTACCGCCTTGATCTATTCCTTCCATTACCATCTTGATCCATTCCTTCCAAACCCAAATATCAACCCTAACCGAAATTTGATCCAATGGAGCAGAAGAACAATGATCAATCCCTGAGAGACGCCGTGAGAGATGCTATGCAAGACGTCATGCGAGACCAGCACCAGGTGATGCAACAGATGATACAAACCATGCAGGCGATGATGGCGCGGCTGGAGGTGCAGAATCGTGCCCAACCCCTTCGCGTGGAGGAGCGTGATGAAATTGATGGAGGTAGGGAGAGGGGTTTCGAAAATCTGGAGGCACCACCAATTCGAAGAGGGCAACAGAGGCCTGATGTTGGACTTACAAGCTTAAACTGGCAGCACCAGCTCTGTAAAAACCCTCGGCCAAATCCTGATATTAAAACGCTTTTTGTTGATCATTCTTGTGGACAACCAAATGGTGCTCGGGCCCCATCACCGGCAAATAATCCACTGCTTGGATCTATACCTAAAGCAGGAGGTTTTCCTCCATTGGGTGCACATGGGCCTTTTCAACCTGTGCCAGCACCAATTCCTGCACCCCTGTCTGGTTGGATGTCTAATTCACCAGCTGTAACTCATCCAGCTGTCTCTGGTGGTGCCATTGGAGTCAGCGCTCCTACAAATCCAGCTGCCATTTTAAAGCATCCTAGAACACCTCCAAGCACCAACCCGGCTGTAGATTACCCATCAGCAGATTCTGATCATGTATCCAAAAGAACAAGGCCCATTGGGTTTTCTGATGAGGTAAATCTTCCGGTGAATATAATGTCAGTTACCTATCCTCAGAATCATAGTCAGGCTATGTACACGCCAGATGACTTGCCCAAAACTGTTGCACGGACATTGAGTCAGGGCTCAACTCCCATGAGCATGGATTTTCATCCAATCCAGCAGACCATTATCCTTGTTGGAACAAATGTGGGCGACATTGGATTATGGGATGTTGGTAACAGGGAGAGATTAGTCCTAAGGAATTTCAAGGTTTGGGATCTTGGAGCTTGCTCCATGGCCCTACAGACTGCTCTAGTCAAGGATCCTGGTGTGTCAGTTAACCGCATAATATGGAGCCCAGATGGCTCCTTGTTTGGTGTTGCTTATTCAAGGCATATTGTGCAAATATATTCTTATCACAGTGGTGATGATATCAGGCAACACCTGGAGATTGATGCTCATGTTGGTGGTGTCAATGATATTGCATTTGCTCATCCTAATAAGCAACTGTGCATAATAACCTGTGGAGATGATAAGACAATTAAGGTATGGGATGCAACTACTGGTACCAGACAGTATACATTTGAAGGTCACGAGGCACCTGTTTATTCTGTGTGCCCGCACCACAAGGAGAACATTCAGTTCATCTTTTCAACAGCATTAGATGGAAAGATAAAGGCATGGTTGTATGACAATTTGGGTTCAAGAGTGGATTATGATGCTCCAGGTCACTGGTGTACTACAATGGCATATAGTGCTGATGGTTCCAGACTCTTCTCTTGTGGGACCAGCAAAGAAGGTGAATCATTCATTGTCGAATGGAATGAAAGCGAGGGAGCTGTCAAGAGGACCTATCAAGGATTTCGAAAACGATCTATGGGTGTTGTGCAGTTTGATACCACTAGAAATCGTTTTTTGGCTGCTGGTGATGAGTTCTTAATCAAGTTCTGGGATATGGACAATACTAATCTTTTGACAACCGTTGATGCTGAGGGTGGTCTACCAGCAAGTCCACGGATACGCTTCAACAAGGAGGGAACATTGCTGGCTGTTTCTACACATGATAATGGGATAAAAATCTTGGCTAATGCTGATGGACTTCGTTTGTTGCGCACATTTGAAAATCGTCCATTTGATACTTCTAGGACTGTTTCAGAGTCAGTAACAAAGCCTGTGATAAGCCCATTATCTGCTGCTGCTATTGCAACAAGTTCTGGAATAACGGACAGAGCTGCTCCTGCAGTTGTTATAGCTGGAATGAATGGAGACAACAGAAACTTGGTGGATGTAAAACCTAGATTGACTGATGAATCAATGGACAAATCAAAGATCTGGAAGCTGAAGGAAATCAGTGAACCAAGTCAATGTCGATCCTTGAGGCTCATGGATAATTTGAGAACAAGCAAGATTTCAAGATTGATTTATACCAATTCTGGAGTTGCCATCTTGGCTCTAGCATCCAATGCCATTCATCTGCTTTGGAAGTGGCCCCGTAATGAACGAAATTCTAGTGGCAAGGCAACAGCTAGCGTCACCCCTCAATTATGGCAACCCCCGAGTGGCATATTGATGACGAACGAAATAGCTGATACAAATCCTGAAGAAGCAGTTCCTTGCTTTGCTTTGTCAAAGAATGATTCTTATGTCATGTCAGCATCAGGAGGAAAAATATCCCTATTCAACATGATGACATTTAAGACCATGACAACATTCATGGCTCCTCCACCAGCAGCAACAGTTCTTGCATTCCATCCTCAAGACAACAATATAATTGCTATAGGGATGGATGACTCCACAATTCAGATCTATAATGTCCGAGTTGATGAGGTCAAGAGCAAACTTAGAGGCCATTCCAAAAAAATTACTGGTCTTGCCTTCTCAAATGTATTAAATGTATTGGTCTCGTCTGGAGCTGATGCTCAGATTTGTGTGTGGGGAGCTGATGGATGGGAAAAGCAGAGGAACAGGATCTTGCAAATTCCCTCTGGGCGGACTCCATCCACCATATCAGATACACGTGTTCAGTTCCATCAGGATCAGATGCACTTCTTAGCTGTCCATGAGACCCAGATTGCTATCTATGAAACCACTAAGCTAGATTGCGTGAAGCAGTGGGCCCCTCACGAAGGCTCTGCACCCATCTCGCATGCGACATTCTCATGCGACAGTCAGTTGATATATGCTAGCTTCCTAGATACAACCATCTGCATATTTAATTCTGCAAACCACAGACTGAGATGTCGGATTCTTCCGGCTGCTTATCTCCCTGCCAATGTCAGCACAACTGTTTATCCACTTGTGGTTGCTGCACATCCATCAGAACCAAATCAATTTGCCTTAGGCTTGACGGATGGTGCCGTCCATGTATTGGAGAAATTTGGTGACAATGCCTATCGGGTTGAGTTACCAGATGATGTCTTTATTTCGGATGTGTTCAACATTCGGCATCTGACCCCTTATGCAGGAGAGAATTCGAGCTTGAGGTCAAGCTTTTCAGAGGAAGGAGAGAGTGATGAGGACATCAGTTCAGACCAGAATTCGGGTCAGTCGAACCAATCCTTAGATGTTCCTGTACCAGCAACCAAGAGTCAGCAGGCCATGTCGGGGAAGACCACACCAGATAATCTATGAAGGTCCAAGAGGTTGCAGAACAAACGGGCCATCCGGGCTCGTCTGATAAGAGTTTTGGGCCTGTTTTCGTTTTTAATGGCATAGTTGTAATTTTTCTGAACTTATGATGTTAGGGTTTTCTCTCTTATTTAAGTTGGTTTTGGGCGGCCGTCAGAGGCAGAGAAGAAAGACGTTGTTTTAGATTTCCTTTTTTTTTCCTCTTGAATAAAGATGAATGTTTTTCTTTATTTTCTGATTCAAAACAATTGAATTGAAAATTCAATTGCTCTTCCTTTAAATTTCGGATTGAGAGTGATCAAATTCGAATTTTCGCCCTTTTCTCGCCCTGTCACTAAGATTGCTGGCCGACCATGGCGTCTCCAAGCTACGTCTGGACGCTAACCGTCCTGCATCTCCAGTTTCTCGGCCCCGGCATCTTCAGACCGTCGAGTCGGCCAAGGCCATCCCAGGTAGGCCCGACTCGGCCCCGGCATCTCCAGTCCGCCGAGTCGGCCAAGGCCATCCCAGGCAGGCCCGACTCGGCCCCGGCGTCTTCAGTCCGCCGAGTCGGCCAAGGCCATCCCAGGCAGGCCCGACTCGGCCCCGGCGTCTCCAGTCCCGCCAAGTCGGCCAAGGCCATCCCAGGCAGGCCCGACTCGGCCCCGGCATCTCCAGTCCGCCGAGTCAGCCAAGGCCATCCCAGGCAGGCCCGACTCGGCCCCCGGCGTCTCCAGTCCGCCGAGTCGGCCAAGGCCATCCCAGGCAGGCCCGACTCGGCCCTGGCATCTCCAGTCCGCCGAGTCGGCCAAGGCCATCCCAGGCAGGCCCGACTCGGCCCCGGCGTCCAGTCCCGCCGAGTCGGCCAAGGTCAGGCCTCGACTCGGCCCCGATCTCCAGTCCGCCGAGTCGGCCAAGGCCATCCCAGGCAGGCCCGACTCGGCCCCGGCATCTCCAGTCCGCCGAGTCGGCCAAGGCCATCCCAGGCAGGCCCGACTCGGCCCCGGCGTCTCCAGTCCGCCGAGTCGGCCAAGGCCATCCCAGGCAGGCCCGACTCGGCCCCGGCATCTCCAGTGCCGAGTCGGCCAAGGCCATCCCAGGCAGATCTCCAGTCCACCGAGTCGGCCAAGGGTCCCAGGCAGGCCCGAGTCCCAGGCCATCGAGGTCCCGACCGATTCGCTGCCTTGCCAGCAGGTCATGACCCAGCTCAGCCCCAACAAGACGGGAGTTCAAGATCGGCCCCAGCGATTCAAAAATCCGTTTCTCTGATGCGCGCCGCCCGACCGCACCTGATGCGCGCTGCCCGACAGCGCCGATGCGCTCCGCTATGCCAACATGCGCCGCTCGATAGCGTCAGATCCGACAATTCAATGGCCCCGCTGGTCGATGGGACGCAGACCCACGTGATCATGCCAGCGTCAACCCTTATAAAAGGGTAAATTACATTGAAAACCGGGTACGCACATCTTACGCACTCGATGCCCTAACTCTCAAAGAACTATCTGATCCTTCTGAGATCTCTCTCTCCTTAAGAGCTCTCTCGAGCTCCTTCTCTGCTGTGACCTCTGTCACTGACTTGGGCATCGGAGGGTCTCACCGGAGAACCCTCTCCGGTCTTGGGACTTCTTTGCAGGCAATCCGGTGAAGAAGAAGAGCCTCCATTCCCGGCGTCCAGGAGGGGTGATCGAGCGTCATCACTATGAATTTACCTTTTGCATTTGATATGATCAATGGGATAGCCAAAGGATATCCCTAGAGATAGCTAGGGGACAAGCTCTATCCCGTACACTTATCCATGGATAATATTTTTTCTATCAAACACTACCTTAGTAACGTATCTTGTATGCTTTTATTTTTAATTTTTTGAACAATAAATTTACTCTAATATTTGATATTCTACTTCTACTTCATTTATATTTGGCAGAGGAGGGGCTTGATTACTTGCATCTAATTGTGAGTCAAAGTGTTATATTCAAAAATATCATCAAGCAAATTTAGATCAATTCAAAGAAATGTGTGAAGGTGAATCAATCATTACAATCAAAAATTAAATATTTAGTAATAATAATAATTTATACAAAATAAATACAAAATATTTTATACAAATATAAAATTAAGCAAAAAATTAAATAATAAAAAAAATTCAACAACTAAATTTAAATTACCTCAATTCCTCAAGACTCAAATTCTTATCAATAGATAAAACCTCTCAAATTTGACTTTAGCAAGCATCTCTTCTTAGAAAAAGTTGATCACGAAGAGAGTGAAAACTTGTAAGAATTGAGAGATTCTGTAGAGAGACTAAAAAAGTAAGAGATTATTTATGGAATTCAATGTAAAAATAATAAGAGAGAAAATGAGAATAATAGTAGAGTTGAGATATGAGAATGATTTGTTACGATCAATTTGAAAAGGCCAAGGGGCATTTATAGGAGTTAAAATTTTTTTATTTTACTAAAATATCTTTCTAAACTAGCCATTTCTACCTGTTGGAGGTATTTTAGTTTTTTCTAGCAGTTTAATTAGAAATAAATTGTATATGCTATATTGACCTTAGCATATGTATTGTTTATTGGAAACATCTTTGTGCATCACCTTCGGTGCACGAAGGCATGCATTGGGCGCAGCCACTGGCCGCTCATCTATGTGAACGCGCGTGCCATAGCCCATTGGGCCATGGCGCACCCCGTACGTGCACCCACATGAGTGCACAAATAATGAGCATATCCGGTACGCATTTTCTTGCACCGTAGGCACTGCAGAAAGACTTTTCCTTGTTCATTTCAACCATGCTACGGCACATAGCTTGCTAGGCCAGATTGGCCCACAGGTAGCACATCACAATCCACAAACTTTTTTTTTTTTTTAATGCATGGTAAAGTAAGTAGGTGAGTCTGCCTCTCTCTATAAATTGAATGCGAGAGGATCAACGATAGGCTGATATGTACTTAGCCTGAGCTCAGTCTTAGATAACTACTAGGAGAGACCAATTGCGGTTGTTCACTATTAGCTACTTGAGATAATTGTTTTGCAATAGTTAGGACCAATAGTTATCCCAAATAGAATCTTATTTTTCTACTCTATATGGCCCTCATAACCTTCAAACTAGTTCTTAAAATACAATATTAACCTTCTTAAATTTTCTTATCATACTACTACTAGCACTGGCACCGTTATTAAGTGAATGTTATTGCCCCGATGATTTTATTTATAATCATTTATTTATTTAGAACAATAATTAAATAAGTTAAAGGATATTACAGGTTATTAGGCTTGCTACAAGTCAATCTACACTATAAATCCAACTTCAAAGTAAGCTGATCTATATGTCCAAAGGCAAATCAAAATTGATCTAATAGCAGGTTGACTTATAGCCAAATTGACTATGCGATGAGTTATAGAACAAGTAATCAAGACTTATAGTCAATCTAAAGCCTGCACCATATCGAAGAGCTTGCCCATGTCTCCTCTCCCTCTAACCTCCTACCTCTCCACCGCGCCTTGAGTCATCCCCCTCCTTGTTTGTCCTGCACTTTTAAGTCCGGATCATCTTCCAATTTACCTCTCTTACCAAATAAAATTGGACACAGCATATAAATGACGTGAACCCAACAGAAAATAAATAAGCTTGAGTTGATCCTAAGTTGGTTCATATTATAATTGTATTGATACAATGATGATATAAAATAATCATATCATATTATGTGTTAATCCATCAATTTAAAAATGGTATTGTTATGAACTGATTAATTTAAATTAGTTGTTTTTCCATTTGTTTTTATAATTAAATTTTCTATAGGTGATAAAACTTAAACAATATAGTTGAATGATTTAATATTATGATAAATTTTTAATATAATTAGGCATTATATATATATATATATAAAGCATTATATTAGTATTGAGTGGGTCATATCTATTCACATTAAATGAATTATTAAGCAAGTGATGCCATATCATGTTAATTCAATATGATCTATTTATTAATATATTACGTATGTTATGTTATATTACTTATTTAATAATTGAGTCATGTTTATATTAGAATTTTTTATCATATTATATTTGCATTGGGCATATAACATATCTTAATTTTGATATGATACATATAGTAATTTAAATTACCACCCTCCCTTGCTTTACTTGAAGTGTTGATCGTCCTCTTTCTATCCTTAAAGCATAGCACGCATTCGACCAGCCTCAAGTCATGTGGAGATACAAAACGAGATGATATCTCTGCTGAAATTCTACAGTAGAATTTTGGATCTTAATCTTGATAATCTTTCCAAATTGATTAATAATTAGGATTTTCTTTGATTCTTTTCTCCCAAAAAATTCTCTCTTATCTCTCTTCATCTTCTCCCCTTTCTTCCCTTCCTCTCTTTTTTGTGTTTGTGCATGGGAAGGCTTCATCTCCGGCTCACTAGACGGTTGTGATCAAGGCTTCATGATCTCAAGATCGTATGGAAATGCGAAGGACGAACGAACAGCTTGGACGTGACAAGTGTGGTTCCAGCTAGGAAAATCCAGAGAAAGGGGGAAGGGGAGGTTCAAGCCAAGAAAAGGAAAAGTCAAAGCTTTGGTCAATGATCAATAGGTTTGAAAGAATTGGCATTGGTCTCTGAATGTGAGGTCTTTTAACGTGAGGCTAAAAGATTCAAAGATGGTAACTAGTTTGATTGTTGGTAAAAGCCTAAGGTACTTCTTTAGCGAGATGAATTCCATTACTATTCATCATAAACCACAGCATTACTAACCTCTCTCTCTCTCTCTACGCATCTAGTGTTCAACCTCCCTCTCCCCTCATCCATTGACGCAAAGGCCATGGAAATGAATGTGCCATAACATCACCTCCTTTTGCTACCCTCTTAAGACCCACGCTCACTGTCAGCACTCCTAACCAGCCACCATGCAGCTATTAGCCTCGATTTGGTTTTTGTTCCCAATTTCCTCAATAGCTTCTACCAAAGCTCATCCACGTGCAGGTCCTATCTGGGGATTTCGATTTTTGGGAGACGGCCTCGATGTTCAGATTTCAACAATCTTGTGAGGCGTATCCGTGATCGTTTGGACAGTTGGCAAGTCTCTGGGCTTTCTATAATGGCGAGAATTACTCTTATCGATTGGTGCTATCTTCTATGCTGAGCTATCTCTTATCTAATACTGCCATTCCTCTGGCCTGCTTGAGAAAGATTAAGAGATACTTTCGGGACTTCCTCTGGGGTTCGATGCAGGATGATCACGGCTTTTATCTCTTGGCTTGGAACATAGTCTGCTTGCCGATTTCTGAGGGTGGGATTGGGATCCAGTCGCTTTCTGTTAGGAAGAAGGCATTGATTGCCAAGCATGCCTCACAGTTCTTGCTTGATCCGTATTGTTTATGGAGCTCATTCATGCGGGCCAAGTACGATGACCGAAACTCTTCCACTCCTTCTCAATCTACCCGTGGGCATTCCTTTTTCTGGAAAGAGGTTTATCGGTATGCTCCCTCCAGCCATTCTGAACTGTACCTCTTGGATGATTGGTGATGGTGCCTCAGTGGATGCTACTTAGGACACGTGGATTGCGGACCTCTCCCTGTCTCACTAGCCGACCTTTGTTTGCTCGGATATTCTTATGGTATGCGAATCAGTGATTTAATCTCCCTGGATCGCCATGCTTGGTCATCCTCTCGGGTGTCCAGTTTTTCGAGGATGAGCTCTGCCGGCGTATTCTCTCTATTCTACTCTGTCCGGGTGCTACTACTGACACTAGGGTGTGGAGGAGATCTTGCTTATCTCGTGCTCCGATGAGGGACCTCCTGTCTATTTACAGTCCTCACCCTCAATAATCGATGGGTCTGGATTGGATTTGGCACTTTTTCGTTCACCCTAAAGTGAGGCTTTTTATTTGGAAGTTGGCTTGGGATGTTCTTCTACCTGCTCTCTTCTTTACGGAGAGGTTTGAGTATCCAACCTACGTGCCCGCTATGTGGCATTGAGGTGGAGACGTCTGACCATGCTATATTCTATTGTGCTATGGCAAAACAGATTTGGCAGATTTCTAGGGCTTGTCCCTGGGAGCATGGAACTGATTCCCATCGTATTTCTTTTTTGAGACTGATGAAGCAGGGTATAGGGAGGGAAATCCACTAGCGTGGTCCTTTGTGGGCTTACATAGCGTATCAGATATGGTTATCCCAGAATCGGATCCTGTTCTCAGACGAGATGGCTCCCTCCGGCAGGGTTGTCAGGACGGCTGTTTTCCTTTATGCTGAGTATACTTTCCATCACGGTTTTCTTGATGCTGCGAACCTTGGCCATTGGGTCTCCCCTGCTGCTTCGGCAGCGAACGGCGTACGGTTTTTATTTCTGAGAGCCCCCAACTTTAGGGTTTGTCAAAATTAACTTTGATGGGAGTGTCCGTGATAGATGTATTGGATTGGCTTTTATCATTCGTGGCATGGATGGTTTGATGTTGGCGGCGGGAGGGTTTGGCTTACTTGACTCATCGGTGCCTCTTGCCGAGCTGTATGCGGCATGGGTAGGTATATCCTATGCCGTTCGGATCCTGTGCGCCCGCAGTCTTATCATAGAATGTGATTCTATTACTGTTATTCGCTGGATCCGACAGGAGTCCAGCACCCTCTTGCCTTCTATCCCCTTAATGTGCGACATCCGCTCTATTCTTCTGGAAGCTCGTAATGTCCAAATTCAGTATGTCTACAGTGAAGCCAATGCTGTTGCTGATTGGATTGCTGCTCGGTGGCCTCTCATTCTGGTTTTTGGAGCTGGAAGCAGGGCGACCCTTGCCCTATTATCCTTTCTCAGTTATTATACTCTGATATATCGAATGTGACCCACCTAGAGTAGTATAATCATCCGTCTGTATCAAAAAAAAGTCCATCTCCCCAAATTTTATCTCCATGGCCCTCAACAGTCAACTCCCTCATCACCAGCGATGAGCCCTGATGCCACTCGAGTCCTCTGATGCCACTCGAGTCCTATCGATGTTTAATTCTTTGTCTTCCAGAAGCACCATTCATGAGCCTATCTTTAAAAGCTTCGATGCTCAATATGACCTATCATTCCAGCTAGATGCCGAGATCCTACTCATCAATCTAGTTCCAAACCCCCACTTCCAACCCCGATCTCCTGATGTCATCATCGCTCCTCTTTTCCTTCCTCACATCCTCATCCATCCCACTTCCACACCTCCAAAAAAAGGGAGCTTGAGTTCCCATAGCTTAATTGGCAATTCGAGTTGCATTCCAACTTTAGTCTCGTTTGCAACTTCATATACTTAAATTCAAATAGCCTAAGAATGGTATGATTGAAGGCCACAATTTTTATTTTTATCCCTATTAAAGAAAATAATCTCTATCTTTTCATTTCATCCCTATCTCAGTGGAAATGATAAATTTCTATTCATGTCTCACCCTTAATTACATATATGTATTTTAAGTAAAAATCATAAAACTAATAATGTAGTTTAAAAAATCTCACTAAATATATTAATAAATTTAACATTTATATTGTATTACTAAAATAATTAAAAATTCAAATTAAAGTAAAACCTAAATATCATTCAAATTTATAATAGTATAATAGTACTTTAAGTACAAAGCTAATGGAGGCGAAATATACTTTTTTATGTCCCTACAAATGGAAATAAAAATAATGATAAAAATTTTTCACCCCGAATGAGGAGAGTCGAGTCTCCTCTTTATGAGTTAAAATTGCCAAATTGCCATCCCTAAAACAGCCCCTTGATTCAAGTTAATAAAACATCCAGAACAATTATATTTCATACATAACTTTTATATAAAACATTTGTTTAAAATAAGTAATAGTTTGACCATCACCATATATTTCTTTTAAAAATATATTATTAATATCCAATAAGTATTTGCATATCAAAAACATATGATGCAAATTTTCACAGCTAATTAAAATGCATATACTCACTCCGTGCGCTTGCGACTACAACTGAAGAACAATTGGAAGTTTTACATGGGCCAGCTGTGATGATTGGCCATGCACATGCATGATCATATGAGCGTGGCTAATCATTGTACCATGCATGATGCTCAAAGACTTTCCTACGTATCGCATCAGGTTGCATGATTGATGAACAATCGAATGGAAGCCCACACCTTAAATGGGCCAAACAAAAGTTCGATGCAACTGAACCTTCAACTGAATGATAGACATAGAGATTCAAAACAGAATAGAGAACGAAGACGATTTATACACTCCAAAAAGCCCTTACGCTCTGCCTAATGCTGTCTCAAAATGAAGATTCATACATGTCATAGAGAAAGGACACGCTGGCAAATAATCACTTTGCGCGAATCAGCATTTGAATCATGTTAAGGTCGGGCAAACTCCTTTGATTCTTTCCAAGCTAAGTTCCCCCGTACAAATTCCGTTGGCTGATTTTGCGCCAAAAAAAAAAAAGTTTCCACGGTTGATAGCAACAAATTTCTTCCTCCCTTCACAGGAGATGGGAGGGAAAAATGAGACCCAAAACCTAACATGAATTGAACCTGTCATAAACCCTCAGTCAAGGGACTAGAACATTTAGCAGCCTTGCATAGAATCGTAGGTGATCCAATCCACAGAACTGAGATCTAGAACAAATCTGCGAGGGCTATACAGTAATTGGCTCCAGGAAGGCAAAATTCTTTGCTGCATATAAGAATAGAGAGAAAGCACATCACCACGAGCAGGAAAAAACCAACCATCGATCGTACAAGTGTAATAAATGAATTTATTCATTTATTAAAATAAGATTCAAGAACCACACTAAAAACAAACAAAGATGCTGTGATAAGATAGAGTCCTCTTTACCTTGATTGTATCAAATACAGGGATGAAGTGGTTCAGCATCATCTTGATAATCAGTAAATAACTCTAGCAGTTGTTCATCAGTCCACTGTGCAACTGTAACTCTTGAAATCAGATCTTTAGGTCCATACGTTTTAGGGTCAGGCTTGGCAGGTATAACTACATTGGCTGGAGCAGCACTAGTGTTGCATGGCATGCTTCCAGCAAGATCTGTCATTCCAATATCCATCATCATTTCATAATTAAAGTTTCTTCTCACTTCCTCAGCAGCAGTTTTTTCAGCCCCATCGCTATTCGATGGGTTTCCTGCACCTGCCCCTGTCCCAGTTTCCGTCCCTTTTTCAAGGTAAAAGGCTGGTCTGGTGGCCATTTTTGTGGTGGCACCTGAAGCATTTGTGCTACATGGCAGGTTTTCAGTAGTACCTGTCTTCTTACAATTCATAATCTTTTCACAATTCCAATCTCTTCCGACTTCCTCATCAGCAGAACTTTCAATACATTGCCTTGTTGAGAGTTCTATTTTAGTTCCCCCCAGCCCAAACTTCATGTGTTTCCCTAGAAAAAAAAGGCAGTCAGTACATCAATGATATAACAAAGATCAGCAAACAAAAAGAAACATTAAGGGAAAAAGAAAGAAACGAAAAACTAGCAAAAGCCTGACCAGAGGGATGAAGTCTAGCTGTAAATGAAGGCATGTTTTTTATCTGAGGGGGGCCACAGTCCTTACTGATAAGCTGTTCACAATAAAAACTTCATCACATAACTATTTGTAAGAAAAAACACCATGCTCTGTTACACGTTTGATACCAAAGTAAGATTTGAAAGGATAATTGTAATGAATGCATAACACTCTCTAGCCTAGGCATCAAAAACCAGAGGAACAAAATATTGTTAACTGGAGAGATTAACAGAAGGAAAATCAGAGAATAGTAGATAAAAGAAAGGATAAGTCAAATGCCATCATTATCATTGTCCACACCTTTTACCATCAAAATTGAATTCCACTATAGAGCACAGTTCTAAATTGGGAAGGTTCCATGCAAGGATTGAGCAGATTTTATGAGCAGTTATCAACTTGAAAACCACCCTTGAAAAATTGGTGTCAAGTTTCCTGGTCAAGGCCATGCAAGAGAGGGTACATGCCTTGAAATTTACAAGGCCGCTTAATGTGGTATAACTTATGTAATGAGCAATGGATAACCATTTTATAGAGCATATGCTCGTACACTGAAAATATTGCTGTCAATTAGCTTGGGCTAAGGGCAGACAGGCATTATATAAAACTCACCAATTGTCAATGTTTCATCTCCGCCATCTTCTTAGTCATGTGCCAAGCACACTATGAAGAATTATATCATTGGAACATGTTTCAGTCATCCAACAAAAGCGCAAGGCTATAATCAAGTTATATGCATTTAACTTCAATCCCCAAATCAAGTCGCATGACTAATACTCATCTCAAATCTTGTCTAATGATTTCTAGAAAAACATTACTTCAACTTTCTCCAATGTTTTCAGAGAGTCCATAGGCTTCATCAGTTTATAATACCTCATGATTAATGCAGCTCAGCGTTTGAGAAGTTGCAAATGCCTGACTCTATGGTAAGAACTGCAAAACCAACTCTATTTGGCAGCCTTCTATATTGGTATAGAATTAGATACTCAAATAAGTAATTTGCTCATTGACATGCACGAAAACACAGTAAAAAAGAAGAAGAAATTTTAGAAACAGAAATTAATTACTCAAATGTTTGCATCATCATTGTAATCTTCTCAATGAAATCTCAATGATGCTAGCAGGCAAAGATAACTAATGTTTTTCCATCACCCCTCAGTACAAGTGCATTCTGACACATGGTACCTCAACTCATTCTTACTATGCTTGCAATAAGAGGTGTATTATGCGTCAATACACCACATGCTATACCACTACTTCAACCCTTGGTATACCATTCATGAAGATTGCGGTCAAGGGTGGAGCTTGGATTTCTGCATAAAGGGGATACAGTATTCCAGAATATGTTGATGTCATCACACATTAGATCATTAAAAATTATGACAAAACAATTAAATAAAAACAGCTAGATTTTTCATAACTATTCTAGATATAAAAATAGCTTCTAATATATCTAAATAATTGTAAATATTCATATCAAAATTAGAAATACATAAAAGTGGTGATAAGAAAAGAATGAAAACGAGATCTTACAAGAAAAAGTTCCGCCAATTGTCAGCAAATAAGCATAGGCTTAAACAACAATTATACTCTACCAGACATCGTTGGTAAACATCAGCAAAAACTTCTGGGACCTTAGCCTTTGAACGTTCAGTTGCTGACTAGCATGACTAGCATGAATGGAGGACCCAAGATATATAGTGGAAGGGAAAGAAAGTTGGGGCCATTATTAATCAAAGTTATGATAGGGAGATATGTTTGCAGTTCCATTTTTCCATGATTTGGTTGACTGCCTTCTTTCTTTTTTCGGAAGAATTTGTTGCTGTTATATGATAGGAACTCCTTAAGAGATGACTAAAATCTCTGCAAGAGAAAACAGTTCTAATCTGAGAAATGTGGTTTAGCAGCAGCTCAGTAAACATTTAATACTAAGTATCACCATACCCTATTTCCATATTTCCTGTAATATGCAATCTCATATTAACTTTACATTAAACAGTTATAAAGGGATTCGTCATTGAGGAAAAACCAACTCTCTTTAAACTCAAATTACTAATTTCACCATTACTAGTACGTATTAAATGGATGGGAGTAGGAAATATGGGTAAGGGGGAGAGGGGGCACCGTTGACATTTGCATCATCTTATGGGGACCAAGTAGTGGGAACTAACGGGGCCACAACACCCACAACTTAAAACCTCAAAGGGCTTAGGGACTTAGGAGTTTGGAGGTTGCTCCACCCTTGATTGTGCTTATTAAATCCATATAAAGTATGCCTTTTTTCTTCCCTCTCGCCATTTGACCAAGTTCCAGCAAAATTTGGATAAAGATCTCTTTCAATTCTATCAAATTAAGTAAGTTGAAACATGTAGTTCCTTAAATCAGGAGCCATAACATACTTTGATACTTTGCTTATCAAACTCTGCAGACATCAAAGACGTCAATTGAAAACCATGCCATAACCAAAAGCTGAACCCTGTTTTGCACCTATTTTATTCTTAATCCTGTCTACTTACTGTATCCTGATATTTTGCACGTGTTTTATTCTGCTATTTTTTACCAAGCTAAACCCTTGGTCAAGGGCTCAAAGCAAAAGCTTTTAACTTCATTCTAGGTTATATTAGTATACCTTGTTCCTCTTTTAATTATCCCTCTTCACAAAACCCAATTCTCTCCTAGCCAGAGCACCTTATACTTTCTAGTGTACCCATATTAACTCAATAAGTTATCCATCATCGCGTCCTTCATATTTATCCACTAAGTGCTTGTTTGATTATGGGCAAATAAGGGAAAAGCTTTTCCTTCTTTATTTTTCAACGTTAGTTGAAAAATATGAGGAAAATGGATGGTAGGGCCCATATATATTTTCTACTCCCCCACTGAAAAACTTTTCCTATAGAGAAGATGATATTTTAACTTCTTCGGTTTCATAGAAAACTTGCTAGCACCAAAAGTTCAAAATTTCCCTTTTGTCTTTGTGTTATTTCATCCTTATAATTATATTACCATAACATATATAATATAATATCATATAATATGATATATTAAATTATATCATATTATTATAATATCATATAGTAATATATTATATTAATTCCTATGCAATCTTTATTTTAGGGATATTATAGTTAAATTGGCATTTTTTATGTAAAATTACCCTTAACCAAACGCAAGAAAACATTTTCAGAGCTATTTTTTTCGTACAAATTTCCTATCAATAAAACATAGTAAAACTTATTCTCCTGCACAACTTTTTCAAAAAATACCAAATAAGAAATAAGTGTTTTCTGATCTATCTATCAATGTAGTTTTAATGAATTCATTCAGCATTTCGTTCCATTATGTACAATATATGGCCTTTCCACCATCTCTGATAGCATTGAAAAAGTCAAAAAAAATGACACCAGTGTCCATTCTTGGAGAAAAGAAAATACAACGTTAGACTTCATGCTGTAAAAAACTACTCGAAAGTTAAACTAGAAAGTAGTGACACACCATACTTTAGAAGCAAGATTAAAATACATAAACCCCATCATAATTCTGTAAAGCATATTTTTTGTATATCGGCATTCATCTGCCAGTAGCTTCCAATATAAAGATAACGAATAAATACATCACTGGAGCATCAAAGACTTTATCTTCAGTTGTATTTCTACTATGGCACTATCAGACTATTATTGCATTGTAGATATAGTTAGTTTTGGGAACTCAATCAAGAAAGTCCATCATTCTAATATAACAATCACACATGTCCATTCTATAACTGTATGATTTTGGATTATTAGGTCTGATCCAGTAAGATGATTAGTTTAGTTTGACTTTGATAATTATAAGGTAGGTAGCACTTCCTACTTAGAGTATTTTATTAAAATTGCTTCAAAAAAAAGGCACCATTGTAATTTATCATGATTACAAATTCAATTGCATCAGAAAATATCTACAATTATATTATTTAATAAATGATTTCATTATTTTTAAATGAAATTATGGATCATCTAGGTTTATAAATAGTGCCTACTAAATCATATGTGCTAAATTGACTGCCTGATTTCATCCATTTTTTCTATATTTTATTAAATCTATGTATATTCGATCAAGCAGGAAAAGTCTTATTTGTATAATATCCAATTCAAAATCAAGTTCATATGATATTGTAAATTGTGCATCTTTGGAAAAACATTAGCTCTTGAAAAATTCATTTAATTTGGCAATGTTTGGTCTAAAACTTTGTTTATTTTATAAATGCTTGGAATATCTAAGAAATTTTCAGTGCTAAAAAGAATATTATAAAATGGATAGATATATGCATATACATATAGACTTTCAATCTAATTATGATAGGTGGCTTACACTGCAAGTGCAATACATATATGATATATTACTTACACCGTAAGTGCGGTATGTAATCTGTACTATAGTAATAGTTTACGATATGGACCTACTTCATAGAAATTAAATGTGATGCTTGTGACCTCCTCCATAGAGGTTAAATGCAGTATTCGTGACTTATATAGTAGGGATTAAATAAGGCCATAGTCCTTGGCTAAAGAGGTTTTTATACATAATCGATCCCAAAAGGAGGAGGGTTGCAGCAGGTGCGTAAAACCATAGTTACACCATATGGTTGGAGAGTTGAAAGAGATTTAAAACTTGATAATTATGATTGGATATCTAATTACCACTTAGTGAGAGTACCAAAATTTACATATTATAGTTTACTTTAATAGAAATGCAATATTTCATTTTGTAGATATAATTGAACAGAAATATTTATGATAAACTTGCATTATTTCTTTACATGCATTTATTGAGTTAAATTACTAAACACTGTTCGATCCAATTACATAAAGAGAAGAGCTGTTTACTAAGCTATCAAGTTTATTATTTTCATGTATTTGTTTTTGAGATCAAGGGAACAACGAGTAGCTTAATAAGAGACCAGGGGTAAGAAATTAAAGACAACGACGACTTTGTATGTAGACTGAGTTTAGTTTTGGTTCAATTATACATTAAGTGTTGTTTGGGGATATGTGTAATTATATCAAATAGTCAAATATGATAGTTGTACTATTACTATTAGTAATTTGAATGTTTCTATGAAATATTTAAGATTAAATGTTTGTTTAGAATTTCATTATTATTCTGATGATCACTACTGTATGTGTATGAATTACATTGTTATTATATTATAGTAAATTCGTTAATACGTAGAATAGCCTCGTATGCTTATAGGGCTAACTCCAATGAGTATATGGTAGCTGTCATTCCCCAAGTTATAGTCTTGGAATAGGGCGTGACATAATCAACCCTATTTTAGGCATATACCTACTAAAAACAAACTTATTGCATAATAGATACGTGTAAGAGTTGTAACAACATAATAAACTCTAAAAGAAAACTAATATAACTTATTAAATGGCATGTAACAATATTCAACACACATTTGGTGACAAATGTGTGTTGGTCAATGATTTTTAGGCTTACCAACTTCTTTGTAAAGTCTTAATATTTGGATTTGTAATAGTTGGTACAACTTTTGATAATCCTTGCATTTATTAATGGGACACAGTTCTCACCCCATCATCTAAGTCATCCTCATCCAAAATAACTCATTGACCATGCCCATTGATGGTTTACAATGTTTTGATTGGTTTTTCATTTACTCTCAACATGTTGGTCTTTCACATCTTTTACAGAGTGTCAACTCATCAAGTTGCAATTCTATACCATTTCACATTCCCTTGTTATAAAAATCCTGATATTATCTCAAATGAATTATAGCTCAGGAAAACTACCAAAGGGTATCCTTCTAAATATAACAGAAAAGCATATCCCACTAAATATACTATGTATTTCTCACTCTCACCATTTTTATTAAAATATCGTGAATGTCTTTAAAATGCCCATTGATATAGGTACATAGCATATAAATATATGGAGGCACAGATATCCATTTCCTTTCTAATATTGTACACTAACTTTGACCTGCTAAAATTTTTTCTTCAGTTCAAGTATTAAAACAGAGCATATAACTTACTACCAAAATGCACTGACAGGAATCTGTCCTATATGACAATGGTCATGTTAAGCACAAATTAACACATTATAAGTTCAATGTCAAGACAAATGAAGGTTTGCCTCTCAGGATTGCCAACCATAATTAATGGCACCAGAGGAGCTTAACTTATAAAAGGTAGCTTAAGAGACACATTTGTTCTACAATAAAGAAACATTCTAAGCTATTCAAACCCAACATACCTGACTTGAATTGTCATTTGTTAAGAGTAGCATTATGAAGCTATCTTTATTGACACCTTTCATCTTATCATTTGTTAAAGAGTGGCATAAAGAATTGCATAGTATTGTATCAACTACGAAAAACCATAGATGCAATTCCAGTGGCTGTCTTGAACAAGTGACAGAAATATTTACAAAGACATGCCCTATTTACCAGCAGCTAACATCACATTTATTGAACAATTTTTGAATTTGGTTCTCACAAGAATAATTACTGTAGCACCTAAAATATACATACTTGTTCATGTTACACACCTTCACCACATTGTTCATCATCACATTGAGATAACACATGGTGCGAGCTGGGCAGAAAGCAGCTACCTAAACGTGTTACATTTCAAAAGATCACTTGTTGATAGATATAGTGTCACTGAAACAAAGTTGTCAATTGTAATCAACCTAGAATCATGCAAAGATTGCAAGCTAAAAAGAAAATTTTCACCTGCTCCAGAATAAGGACACATCCAACAGATATATCACTGCCAAGGTTGCTTTCTGTGAGGACCTTGCGATGGACTGAAGCACCAATCATGCCTGTGGGATCCTAAATTCCAATGTAATATTATTCAATTCGATTCACATGACTCTCAGCCATGGGTACAATATAATCTAAAATTTTCTACCTTCAGAGATAAAAATAGATCACCCAGTCCATTTGGAGTGCAGGATTTGACAATGCCTACCACCTATAGGCCATAATGTGACAGTAAGCCAATCAAACTGAACTAAAACACAACCCATACTTTTTAAGAACCAAAACTGCACCTGAGGTACTCGCCCCGCGGTCCCCGTCTTGATCGAACTGATCGGTGACACCAAAGAACAGCCTACCCCTGATCAAAATAACAACGACATGGAATCATAACCAATGTGAGAGAAATAACTCGAGGAAATTGAACGCACCAAGAAATTCCATGGCACAGAGCCAAGGGTTAAGCTTGAAATCCCCATCTTCCTCATCTATATCCAACATCCGCTCATTCCAGCCCTGATCCTCCCCACAAGAACCGCTTCCAGGTTGCCTGGCGGCAGCGGCAGCAGCGGCCGTGGCGGATTTCCGGTGCATGGCGGCCTGAACGGCACCGGCGGGGCCGGGAATGAGGCGCGCCGGGGCGGTTGTGCTCCTCGGAGGGACCTCGTCCTCTTGGCCCTCCGAAACGACGGGTGGGGATTGAAGACGAGTAGGAGATAGAGGAGGAGGAGGATTAGGAGCGAGGGTTTGGGAAGGGCGAGGGAATTGGGAACAGGGGCGAAGAGAAGGGAGGGAGGCGACAGTATTTGGGCTAGAGGAAGAAGACGAAGGGAAAGGGGGAGGTTGGAGGAGAAAGGAGGGGAGATCGGAATCGTCAACGTCGATCTCGTCCTCCCAGCGATGCATTCTTTCTTCCACCGGCCTCTCTCCCTCCGGAAGGCGGGAAGCGGTGGATTTGTTTTAGGTCTACGATGCTCCGAGCGAGTGTTCCAGAGTGCCATCAGGTTGAAAACAGCAACTGGCCGGTTCAAGCCTCGCCGACCGGGTTGCCTGTTGGCCGGGCTATGAACCAATTCAAACTTAGGAAACCACTTGCTCCACCGGAGAACGATGCAGCAAGGCATAAAGCGTGCAGTTAATTATGTGCCTATATTATTATACTTACTAAAACTCAATAAATTTTGTCATGCACCATATGCACAGTAGCATACATGCACGATAAATCTGTGTGTTTGATGCGCTTACTGCAGCAAGGCATCAGGCATACGAATTGACTACACGCGCATGTCATCATGCGTGCCGAGGCCTAATGGGCTTGTCGTGCACCACACGTATGATGGTACATATGGATAACTAATCTGGATGTTCGATGCATGCTTGCTGCATTAAAGAACGATGTAGTAAGACTTGTCCAATTGGCCACGGGCCTACCCTTCGTGCTGTTGATGGTAAGCCCTAATTTGGGCCCGGTTTTGGTTTGAAGTGGGCCACAAATCCAGTCCATTTCCGCTCCCAATGTTCTCAGATTTCTTCAGCCGAATAAATAAATAGATAGAACTTACATATCTTGCATCTCTTTTCGGTTCTTATTGATTAAATTTGTAGGGCCTCAAGATATAATATGCTACCTGGAAAGAGATGGAAGAATTTATATGCATTGTCCCAAATCTGTGACAAATTATGAGACTCGTGAGAGATGATAGAAATTATGTGATAAACCATTAAAAAAATTGTAGAAATGCTAATGAATTTATCTAAGATGAAGGCAGTCCACTTAACCCTTGATGGCAGTCATGTCTTGGATCAATTATAATTGGCTATGCATAGAGAATGACTAGATTACTACCAGACAAGGTTACATTATCTAATCAAAAGTAGTTTCTTTGACATCTTCCTAGTTCCTTATCTTTTTCCAAATGAAGTATTTTAATAAATAAGAGAGGCAAGCCATAGCTGCAGCAATTGTAATGCTTCATGTTATTTATAGGGAAAGCTATGATCCCACATGGCTGCTGCATAAGCCTAAACCTTTAATGAGAACATGTCTCGAAGAAAAAAATATTAAACGTCTTTCTATCTCCCAAAAAAAAAGGACTCTTTTGTAGAGAGAATGTGAAATTTTGATTTCATGGATATATGGCCGCAAACCCTAGCATTAATTCCTTATAACTCTACAGCTATAAGATCTTATACCCCTTGCGACGCAACGACATGGTATTCAACGGTGCAAGATCTATGCGTCTTTTAGGGGTCCATTGTGAAACTTTCCCCAAGAACAATACTCAAGTCCCAAATTGGTCTAGTGCACCATCAGCCCATATGGTCAATGGATTTTTTGAATGAAAAGAGCTTTGTGCATTAGGCACTGCAGGTTGCATATATCATACTCGATAATTAATCGTGCGCATGTGCAACCATATATGCCAAAAATAATTTTATTTTTTACGCATCACACATGCAGCCCATACCGCACATGCTCCTGCACTGTATGTAGTGCAGAAAGACTTTTTTTTTTCAAATATACCAAGATGTCATTCGAAACATATGACCCTGTATATAAAACCCATTTCATGCCTCTCAAAATTATCCTCAAACTATCGCATTGTTGCTCATATTTTTTTAAAAAAATTATAAGTTCATTCATTCATTTGACTAGATCAAGAAAACAAAAGCAAGTCACAGCCATGGTTATAGCAATTGGATTGAATATCGATCCAACAAGCAATTATGTTTATTGTTCAATGGTCTAACAAACTCCGTCAAAGCTGGTTCAAGCCCGGATAAAGAAGAAAAGTTACGTTAGGTAGCTAACAGCCAGCATAAAACTTCATCAGATCCCTTAAAACATGAATATACTAAATCAAACTATGTGAAGGACTAAAACATTTTCGTTAAGAGATGCATTTCCTAAATAGAGCAGAGTGAAGCAGATTCATGTAGCCGACCCCATGTAGTTGGGAAAAGGCTTAAATGAATTGAGTTGAGTTCAATGATCTAACGATTGAACCATCTGAATAATTAAAATTAAAAGAATATAACTAATAATGATTAAAAATACCTATAAGATTCAACTAATTAATACATTTAAGATTTAAATATTTAAAATTAAGTTATTTAAGCTAAATATAGTATAGTACTCACTTTAATACTTAAACTTAATATTACTTTTTAAAAAAATAATAATACTAATTTACAAGTATGATAAAAGTGCAACAGACATAAAATTATCCATAAAGCTCATATCTAAGAAGTTATAGACAAGTTAGAGAGATGAAAGATGGAAACAAAGAGTTAAGTCTAGAATTTTTTTATTTAAAAAAACTTCTTAAAAATATTATCTATAATTAAATCATATTGATTAAAAGATATTTTTAAAGAGTAAGACAAAACCAGTCTAATTATATTCATTCGCATCGGATTATCAAGTTAATAAAAAAAATCAACCAATTTATTTGGTTTTGATCAGATCAATTATTTGACTAACCTAATTAAAGAATTGAATCAACCAAGAACATAGTTTGATTGGACTGGTTGGTCCACCTAGTTTGGATAACTATGGTTATAACCCTACCCTCACAAACATAAATAGTACGTAGAGGGTGTCAGATGCTTGCCCTGTGACAATTAGCCTTGCATAAACCTACCAACCCTCGAAAACATACTCTTCCATCCTTATCCAAAGGGAGAGAAATAAGCGACAAACGTATATAAATTAAATGTAAAATGTCAATTAATGGATTGAAAATCAATTGCCAACTTAGATGCACATCTTGAATTAGTCAAGCACATTATTCTGTGTAATCCCCTAGATTTCTCAACTGCTCGTGATAGTTATCACGGGATCAGGAAGATAGACTCTAGATATTTGAATTTCAATATCTCAACTAACAGAGTCCCTTGATTTGAGGACTCTGCATCGCCTTTAAAGGATCACCGAAACCTTCTTTCCATCATCCGCTAACGCCACCTTCCCATCGTCATCGTGCACGCATCTGCCTGGTAAGTCCCTGTCCATGCCTGGGAGAGAGAGAAGGGATTAGAGATGGGAGAGAGAGAGAGACAGATCATGGTGGACAACCGGTTCAATCCTTGGTTCGGGCCCGATGGCGTGCCCGTCGCCTCGCCGGGCCTGAGCTTCGGTCAGAGACCCCACCGGCGCCGGGCAGGCATCCGATGGAGGTCCGGCCGGCCATGGTAGCCGGCTGTGCTGCCGGCACGCCTCTTGGCCGCGGCGAGTCGTGAGGGAGAAAGGGGAGAGAAGGAGAGAGATTAGGGAGAGATAGATAGGGGAGGCGTGGCCGGCTCTGGCCCGGCCACCGTGGCTGAACCGCCCCGGATTGGGCTGGCAATGTCGCTGGCGAGAATACGAGCCACCACGAATAAAGAGAGAGAAAACTGGGATTGGAATGAAATTTGAGAGAGAGGGGAAAGGGGGGGCCTCGCTCGGCCGCCGGCGGCCGGGCCGTCCCTAATTTGGTCGGCGGTGGCCCTGGCCGCTGACACGAACTGCTCCCTGTTTCGTTTAAAACAGGGGAGCAACAGTAGAATTAAAAAAAAAAGGAAAAGGCTTGGGCCGGCTGGACTGCAGTAAATTGGGCCCTGTTGGGCCGTTTCTAGAGCCCTATTTGAGCAGCATTTTGGGCCCTGTATCGGGCCGAGAATGACAAAGTAAATATATGGCCCAAATCAGGATTGATTCTAGTTTCTGGGGATAATTTTGTTTCCCTATTTGGGTGTATACATTGAGAGATATTCGAGGCCAAAGTTGGGCCCGTGAAGTGGTTTGGGTAGAGTTTAAGAATTATTTTATAATTCAGATTTTAGAAATTTAATAATAAAAATGATACTGTAGGTTCCCAGGTATCCAATTAGTTGAGTTATCAATTGGAATTTGCGTACTGAGGTAGGTAAGTCAAGTATTATATATTATAAATTATTTAATTTGCAAATCACTCCCTATGCAAAGTATAATGGTGAGAACAGGCTGAGTCAAGTATCCAACAACTATCACACTTCTTGGTTCCATCTGAAACTACCAGTACATCATCTTCACTGTCTTCAAATGAATTTGCACCACCATTGTTGGCTGAACCTTTCTTGAAAATGCCCTTTCCCTTCTTATTCTTTAGAAATGGACATTTTTCTTCATGTGACCAATCTGATGACACACCCTTGTTCCCCCACTTGCTACTAATGCTAGGTCACCTAAACCACCACGTTGCAAGCTTCTTTGTCCCTCACAAGAGCATAATGCCTAGCTGTACGTGGAAATAAAATTATTCAGGTGTAAGCCAGCAATTAAGCAGCACGCTCATGTGACTGATATCCTGGCCCTCCATTTGTCTTCCTCAACATAAGCCTGAAAACACCGTGGCTTGCCTGGCTTTTTCTGGCCACCACCGATCGGTCATGTCCGTTTTGTTTGAAGATGCGTGCTCAAAAATGGCTGGCGACCCCAACCGGCGAGTGGGAGATGAGTTCTAAGGATGACAATTTTTTTGGTTTGGTTATTTATTCATCGGTACTGTTTCTAAGGGATCAAAAAATTCCCAATCTAAACTGTTTAACAGCTAACGGGATTACTCGTTAACGGTTAAACGAATAAATGGCCCGGATGATATTTTCTGCTCCATCCCTATTCTCTTTAGCTTTAATATAATATATTTAAATTATATATATATATATATATATATTAAATATAAAAAATTAAAATAAATAAAAGATATATAATAAAACACATTTGAATCATTATCTCTGTCTCTCCGTTTTTATAAAATAATTTTATTTTTTTATGTAAACGGTTAACGGGTATTCGGTGGGTAACCGTTTATCCGATCGGGTATCCCTATCACTGCTCCTTTAACTATAACAGCTTAAAAGAATGAAAAATGAAGATATTTTTTTAATGTAGATGGAGATTGATAGAGGCCATCCCGGTATCATCCTACTGAATTTTTTCTTCCTACTTTTATTTTCATTCAAATAAGGTAAATTTATTTTTTTTAGTTTTCTTTATTTTTTTATTTATTTTTTCTCCATTCAAAACACAGGCTAAAGGTGGCTCTTGTTTAAGGTGCGGCTGCTCTCAGGATGGCGACCAGGAGTGGTGGTTCCCAGGTCATCTCAATCTAATTATTATTAATAATAATGACGACAGAAGTAGTGGAAATAACGTAACTGATCCCACTCAAAAGAGACAGAAATTTTTACTGCAAGAAACGGTCAATTTGTTGCTTTGGAGAATCGCCTTTCTTTTCCGTTGAAAATCAAACTTTATGTTTGGGAGGGGATTAAACAGTAGAAAGCAATAATGATTAATAGGATAGGCACGGTGATATGTTTTCATTAATTGACAGTGAAAGCAGCAGAGAAACGTTAACGATTGGTCCGATGCATCATGGATCTAGCTGGTCTTGAACGGCCGGTAGATCTTGAGGTCATTCACCACCCCGGCGATGGACCGGTGGCCGCCGCCACCAATATAATGAGGCAGGCCAAGCTCAGCAACTGGAGGCACACCCACTTCTTCCTCCATTTGGGCACCCTCTTCTGGACTATATACATCTCGACGGGAAAGTATACAGTCAGCGGCCAGAACCAGAGCGCGCCGAGGAGGCCGACGACGTCGTTGAAGAAAGGAAGAAGCATTGAGATCACGGTGGTGCCGATCACAAACACGGTGCGCCATGTCAGCCGGAAAAGATTGAGCCGGTAGGACCGGGTGGGGCCTAGAGGAACCTCAATCACTTGGGTGATCAAATTGCACTCAGGCCAGGTCTGAAGAGACAAAGGCGAAGAGGGGCTGGCAGTAGACCTGGTAGGCGCCGACGAGGTGGATGACGATAGCGGCGTTGGCAATGTTGAGGAGCCAGAAAGGGTTGTAGAAGCCAAAGCCAGTGAGGAGGTTGCGAGGGGCCATGTCTCCAAAGGCCGCATAGCCCATGCAGCCGAATAGCATATCGAAGAAGGTGGTCACTGCCACGCTGAGGAGCGTCGCCTTCCTCATCACCTTCGCCTCCGATGGCGGCGGTGCCTTTATCGTGTCCTGAAATTAATACATAGCCAATGTTTCGGTGTAAGATTTTTAGTCAAGGAAGAGCCTAGTTTTACGGTTTCATCGATCGGGTTGAATTTTCGAACTGGATACCTGAATTTCGATGAGGATTAGGGAGTAGGAGTAGGCGAAGGCAATGTTGCCGAAGGCTTGGAGGCTTCGCCAGACCTTGTCGGTCGGGGAGACGACTGCAATACTAATTCCAGTGAGACTGCCTTTGAATCCTCCATTCTCTGTTTGAAAGCCCAGCAGACAGAGAGATTAGATACTAGCTAGGCTAGAGAATTATGCTGTGGATTTGCGGAGCAGTTGCGTTGAGTGGACTTACGAACGACTAGTACAATGCCCAGGGCAAGGCCAATGGAGGAATAGGTGAAGGACATGACGGTGGCGAGAATGGAGAGCCACCAAATCTGATCGAAGTCTGGGATTTGAGAGAAGAGGATCTCTGCCACACAGAACACGATCATGTAAAGATTGCTGGATACGTGGCAGGGATTGTTGTGCCCTTTTTCATGAAAGCAATTCGATCTCTTGATTGCCCTGTCGCCAATCCAAAAACCCGGTCGGAGAACATCCTAAAATAGAAGCTAAAGAGCAGTTTTTTTTTTCGGAATTCACTCACATCATGCTAATGGAAGCAGCAATGGTGTATCCAATGGCAACTCCAAAGATGTTGGCATACTGGAGGAAGCCACAGATCTTGACCTTGAAACCGTCTGTTTGTTGAAATTCAGAAGAAGAAAAAAGATCAGCAAGTTTTCTTGCAAAATATTATTAATACTCTTTTTGACGAATTGAGTTATGGGAGGTTTACATACCGAGGTTGGCACGGACGGCGTCCATGTAGGTGTAGTTGCGTCTGCCAGTGATGGGATCACCGGAGCGGTAGCAGTCTGCAAGGAGCGTAGAGGTGTAGTATGTTACGAAGGAGAAGAGGAACATGACAGCAGGACCGGCAACCCATCCTAGCTGACCAATGGCCCAAGCCAGCGATAACACGCCGGAGCCGATAACTGCCGTGATAATGTGAGCACTCGCTGTCCATACAGTCCCTGGCAATAATAAGAAGAAGAATTCAGACTTGAATTCATTTAGACGAATACGAGTGGTATTTGGAGCACAATGCGTGGAGATAGAGGAGAAGGTTTTGCTTCTTTACCTGTTCTCTTGAAGCGGCCGTCATCATCGTACGAGTTGGAGGCTCCCTGCTGGTGACCGACCTCACCCATCTTTGCCAACACTAGTGCTATCGCTGCCAGATATTCTGAAACAGAGGACAACAAAGAAGAGAAGAGAGAAAGAATGGAGAGCAGAAGACAGAGTAGAGGGAACGGGAATGGAATGAATATGAAGGTGGGTTGGTGGTGGGCTTTATATAGACGTCATTTCTCTAGATTTCGTAGAGAGAAAACAGACAAATTGGAGGACATTATAACTGTGGGCATGGGAAGAACGACGGAAAACCTTTTAAAGTCCAGCGCTGAAAGTCGATGCTGCTTGAGTTTTATTGTCACATCATTATTTTTGAAAATCATGCAAAACATAATAAGAGGAAACGGCTAACAGAGGGAGAGACGGGGAACTACTATTCAGAGGAAACGGCTTTATATAGACGTCATTTCTATAGATTTCGTAGAGAGAAAACAGACAAATTGGAGGACATTATAACTGTGGGCATGGGAAGAACGACGGAAACCTTTTAAAGTCCAGTGCTGAAAGTCGATGCTGCTGGAGTTTTGAGTTTTATTGTCACATCATTATTTTGAAAATCATGCAAAACATAATAAGAGGAAAACGGCTAACAGAGGGAAGAGACGGGGAACTACTATTCAGAGGAAACGGCTAACAGAGGGAAGAGAGCGGGGAACTACTATTCAGAGGAAACGGCTAACAGAGGGAAGAGACGGGGAACTACTATTCAGAGGAAACGGCTAACAGAAGGAAGAGACGGGGAACCTTCCAAGCGGGTGAATAAATGAATGAATGCATGGTGGAAATTGCTTTCAGCCATCAAAAGCCTCGGTTCTAGATTTTGTCGGGTTTGTTGACTTTGTTCTTACCATTGGCATTCCCTTCCCCCTCACCGCTGCTGCTACCAAGACCTATAGAAGGAGGAGAGACTCTCTGCAGCAAAGCAGTGGAACGAACGAAGCTTGGAGGAAGCGATGGACGACGCAGGGAGGGACCAAGGGACAGCTTTACATATAGGGATCCGACGTTGAAGAAAGAACATGTGCAGATAATATGATAGAGATCACACACGTGTCTCCTGCAAACGTGTGTGGCATTTCAACCACCCTTCTTGGTGACTAATAAGTTAATTCCCCCGTGTTGGGTATATGCAAATACTTTTTGGTCTTTTAGAATTTATTTATTAATTATGCTGTTAAAATAACGAATTTGTTATTCCTCTAAGGCAATATGGCTTGCAGAACAGTTATGAAATGAAAAAACTCAGTTGGCCGGTTGTTCTCCTTGCTAGCTATGACTAAGCTCTTGTGAGCTCTAGGTGTGGGAGAACTTGAGTTTAGGCTAAGAAAAAGATTTACTGCATCATTTTTTTGATGCAGAAAGCGTGTATTGATCTTATAGATTGTTTATCCATATTATCAGTATATATGCGATATACGATAGAGTCCATCGCATGTATGTCAACATGTACGGACAGTCAATCTGCACAGTTAATATAGAAGAACAATATAGTAAGACTTTTTCTTAAGCTAATCTTAGACATGCAAAGCTGATGCCGATGGCATGGGCCTAGTTGGTATCCAAACTCATAGCGGTTGAATTACAAATATATAAATCATTTGTGCGTTGGTTCACTTTTTTTTTTTTTTTTTTGCTTAATTTGATGGTTTTCTCTCTCTCTCTCTCTCTCTCTCTCTCTCCTCTAAAATTTACATTTGAAACCATTAGAGAACAAATTTAGATATCAGTCAAAAATATTTACCTAGATATAAATTAAGATAATCAAGCTGAGGCATGAATATTCTGCTCGAAAGTTGAAATTATCTGTAATTGGTAAAGCCCACGAATTAGTACGGCAAATCTCTTTGCCTTGTTCCCTTCGAGATATAATAAATTAGGTGGACCGTTTTATGGTTGAGTGCCAAGTCTATGCAAGAGATTGGGCCTAAAGCTCCATGAAAAAATCTTTAATATTTATGGGTTGATACGTGCATATGGTTCGTGATGAAAATGATTATGTTTATAGAGTTGTGAGACCCCTTAGAAGAGTTACTGATGCCAAGAATGATGGCACATCAATCTAAGAGCCAAGCGAGGCAATGAAAAAGCCAAGCGAAAAATCATTTGTATTTATATATATATTCATGAAGATATTAACAAATACATACGTACGATAATCTAATCTATGAGTCAAATTTATGCACATAAATATTATAATAAAATATTGATATGAATCTGATTACTCTCTCTTAATTATAATTAATAGATATTTACATCTTAAAATTAAAATGCATCGACAGACACACAGGAGCTTAAATTTCTTTCACATATTTTATTTTTTTATACAAAACTATGATTGCTTGCACGAAGTCCACCAAATGTTGTGGCTTATTTAAAAGGCACATGAATTCCTAATGAAAAATATTTTTTTTAAAAAAAGAAACGAAACAGTATCGATTACAGATAGATAAGAATATGGGCGATGAAACAGTATCGATTACAGATAGATAAGAATATGGGCGATGCTTCGCATTCGCGTCTGCTGTAATATTCCGAAAGACGGTTGCAAAATTTTATTTCATTGAAGATACCCTCCAGATGAAACGAGAGATGGTCACATCTTAACAGCCCATTTGAAACCAGTGTATTAAATTAAATTCTTCTATCTTTAACTAATTTCTTTATTCAAAATATTTTCAAGCTCAAAAAAAAAAAAAATTGAATTGAAGGTTAAAAGATAGATTTTTCTATAATTAAAATTGATATCAAAATTGAAATAATTTAGAAAGCTAGAATTCGCTTTGTGAAAACCTATTTATAAAAATATTAAAAAAACTCAACACCCACTCTTTTCTTTATCTTCCCCCCTACATTTCATATTACACTTTCTTATCTCCACAAATGAGAAACCTAATCGCAAATTAAACCTTTGCTGCAACCTTTGAGGACCATAATGATGTAAATGTGATGATAGTAAAAAATTTGACCTGAAAAAGTTATTCTTAAAGTAGTACGGCTGCATGAGCGCAAGACTAATAACAAGACTATGCACAAAGTCGTTTCCTTAAATTATTGTCATTGCATTATTACAGCATATTTGTGTGGACTCGTATTCCTTTACTAGCTAAGATTCAAAGCAAACATGAAGCTTAATTTGAACACCTTTTGTATGGCCCATGTTATTATTTTATTAATTGGTCATTAGAGGTTGATGCATGCGTGGACCGACAAGCAGCGTTCAAAGTTGACTGACTATCTCCGTTGTTTTCCTGCCTTCACCGGCCAGAGAAGCACTAGGTCCACCACCACCCAAATTAGTCCACTAGTTTATTTTGGGGTATACTTTTGCTCAGAAAAATTAGTATCCACTGGATTATTTTCTCGTCACTAAGATGGAGCTTAATCATAAAATAAATAAAGGCAAGGCAAATCCGTACAAAAATATTATAAAAATTGATCTTGACAGCAAGATTGTATATTAGTTTAATAAATGCTCGTATTAAATGAGCTCTTCATTTTTTATGTGTTTTTTTTTCTATAACATTGTAATATTAATTAAAAGAAAGTAAAAATAATTACATATTTTTTTTTTTTTTGATAGTAATAGCATTGTGTTCTATGAAAAGGATTAATCCGATCAATTAAAGTCATCTTATCTTTCGCTATAAATAATTCGAATCCCTCTCAGCCAAGTTTGCTAGAAGATATTAAGTGCCGGTTGCTTCAAAAAATGGGCAGTCCTTCAATAGAATAATACCATCGATATCATTCTCTCCATGTTGGCGAAGTCTTATATTCCTCCCTCTTTCTTGTAGGTAGGCCATTTATTAGCATGTTTTTCATCTTTAATGGTGTTTTTGTCACGAAAGTTTGTGCTATTCATCTATGGGCATGCCCTTTGGTGATCCGAAAATTGCCGTAGGGTTTAACATATGATGCACTCACGATTTCATGGATCATTTTTTATATAGAACCGATTTGTATGCAAATAAATTTTATATAATTAATAATTACAGTTGATTAATCTTTCGAAGTAATAGCCTAAGAGAAATTCATGAAAATTCACAGGAACTTCGCATGCAAAACAGTTCCTCATAAAAGTAAAGAAGAAAGATCGCCGAGGCTAAGAAGCCCCGGTAAGACTTGCTCTTTCACAATAAAGCTACTAGTAGATTAGAGGGGGTGCACCTGGCAGGATGAGGAGATCGAGATGCTGAAGGGGTCGCTTTTCCTGATGGATGCGCCCTAAATGATCAAGCCTAGAGCCCGTGGATCTGCGGCTAAGTATCTGCTGACCTGTATGACGATCACCTTGAATCCTGGATTCGTGGTTACTGGGGGACATGCAAAAACACCATCCAAGGGTTAAAGAAAAAGAGAGAAAAGTCAGATTAGAGGCAAAAAGGCAAGGAAGAAGTAGAGAATGAGAGGCGGCCAAGAGGCTCTTGGGCATCCACTAGAGAAAAACAAGGGCGACGGCCAAGGCTTCTCCTGGAGACTGGGATGTTGGCACCCACAGGAGAATGAAATTAAGAGCACCAGAGAACTAAATAACAAACTCACAATAACTCAAAACTGGATTGATTGATTAATAATTTAAAGATACATAATTCATACAAGAGGGTCTCTTTTATAGAGCAAGAGACTTAGGGCCTAAGTAAATATAGATATGTGTTGGAAAAATTATTGAGAAATTATTTACCCAATTATTGATTTTTATGATTAACAAAAGTCATGAGTATATTCATGTGTTTCTGATAAATTTGATAAGTATTTCAGGTATTAAGATTGGTTGTTTATTCAAATGACACTTAGGAATCAGTTTTGAATTGAGTTTAAATAGAATTTATTTAAGTTCAGAACCTGGAGCCGACACCTAGAACCTTTAGAGCTGACTTCAGAGTGTATCAGAGCAGTTATATTTTCGGCACGGTTCAGAGTCGACACATAGAGTTTCAGAGCCGACACCTGAGGTTTCGGAGCCAACACATGAATAGGTGAAGCCGACTCCAACCTGAGATACAAAGAAACTATTTTTTGCTTCAGAAGTCGGAGTCGATACATGGATTTCGGAAGCCAACTCCAACATGAGAACATCGACTTGGTTTTTTGAGCATTTACCGAAGTCGACACATCAGTTTTTAGGAGCCGACTCCAGTCTGAGGGGAGTCGACACTTTGTAAAGTCGGAGCCGACTCCTCATTGAATCAACTTTTTGCTATTTATGGAAATACGATCTGGAGCCGACACATGAAAAGTTGGAACCAACTCCAACTTGTCAGAAACGATTTTCAAAAGTGTCAGATCAGCTCTAACGGTAACTTTTTTTCACTTAACCCCCAACGGATCTATTTCTTTGCATGAGGAAGCAATCCACCTACTCTGTAACGGCATTTTCCCATCTAATCTTTATATAAAGAAGGGATTCATCCGTTTGAAAAAGAGAGAGCAAAAAATCAAAAAAATAGCAAAAAAATCGAGAGAAATTTGAAAAGAAAGAGGGAAAGAAAAATCTCTAAGTCCATGCTCATTTCAAGAGAGATTCAAGAACAATCCAAAAGTTTTAAATAGTTCAAGTTCAAAGGATTCTCAAAGAAGAAAAAGGAGAAAAGCCAAGAAGCCCTAATTCCTCAAGTTCTCTTCCAAGCTTCGTCTTCAAGAATCAAAGCTACATCTTGATTCAACCAATCAAAAGAGAGGAGGAAAAGAAGAAAAGAAGAAAAGCTCACATCAATCTTGCTTCAATCAGGCTTTTCTAACCTTTATTCATTTATATTGCATATTTGCTCATTTAAGGAGCTTTAAATTTGCTGTAACATATTTATTGAATTTTTGTTTGCTAATTCAATCAGGAGATTGAATTAGTTGAGGTTGTTAACCTTGGGATAAGCTAAGTATAGCTTACATTGGGTTTTGTACTAGTGAACTCGGAAAAACCAGTTAGGTTCATTGTGACCCCGTGTAAAACAATAAGTTAGAGTTGTGAGCTTGTAAAACAACTTGACTGTAATCTGGGTGATTATAGTGTGGACCCAAGAGTTGCTTGGGAGTGGACGTAGGTGTTGGTTGCACCGAACCACTATAAATTTCTTATGTTTGTCGTACTTGCCTCTATCTCTCTCTCATTGTGCTTTACATTGTTGCATTAATTTACTAATTAACTTAATTGGTTTTAAGTTTTAATTGTTAAATTTTTTAAAGAATCCAATTCATCCCTCCCTCTTGGGTTGCCATCTAGGCCAACAATTGGTATAAGAGCTTGTGCTCATTTCAGTTTGATCTAATGATCAAGAGTCAAAGATCCAAATGGCAGCTCAAGCTGGATCTTCATTTGCTGAAGGTCAATCCATAAATAGACCTCTTTTATTTAATGGTTCAAATTATTCTTATTGGAAAGCTAGAATGAGAATTTTTATTCAAGCTTTAGATTTTGAACTATAGAGTGTAATCATTAATGGACCTAGCACACCCACACACGTAGTAGATGGTTCAATAGTTCCTAAACCCGAAAGGGATTGGAATGAGAACGATAGAAAAATGGCTCAGCTTAACGCAAAAGCCATGAATGTTTTATATTGTTCTTTAGATGCAAATGAATTTAATAGAATTTCTACTTGCATTTCTGCTAAAAAAATTTGGGATAGACTATAAGTTACCCATGAGGGTACTAATCAAGTTAAGGAATCAAAAATTAATATTCTAGTGCACAAATATAAATTGTTTAGCATGGAACAAAATGAAACTATTACATGCATGTACACTAGATTTACTGATATTGTAAATGGTTTAAAGAGTCTTGGTAAGACTTATACTAACTCTGAATTGGTACGTAAAATACTTAGGTTTCTTCCAAGATCATGGGAAGCGAAAGTAACTGACATCCAAGAAGCCAAAGACCTCAATATTCTACCCTTGGAGGAGCTACTTGGATCTTTGATGACCCATGAACTGACCATAAAACAATATTAAGAGGAAGATGTCAAAAAGAAAAGAACCATTGCTCTTAAGGCCGCAGAAAAGGAAACAAGCAACAGTAAAGAAGAAGAGAAAGATAATGAGACAGCTCTCCTAGCTAAGAAATTTAAGAAATTTATGCAAAGGAGACCCTTCCACAAGAAAAAGTTTGGAATAAAGTTGGAAGGAAAAAGAGAAAAAGAAAGGGATAAGGATAAAGAAAAAGAACCCTTGACATGTTATGAATGCAAAAAGCCAGGGCATTTTCAATTTGAATGTCCTCAACTAAAAAAGGTTACAAGAAGAAGAAGAAGGCATATATTGCAACATGGAGTGATAGCGAAGAATCATCTTTCGAGGAGAAACAAAAAGAGATTGCAAACATTTGCTTTATGGCAAACGACGATAACGAGGTAAGTTCTGAAACCCCTTTTGATGATTTCACTTTTGATGAGTTATATGATGCTTTTAATGAACTAGTCAATGATTTCAAAAGCTTGAGAATTAAAACAAATCTTTGAAAAATAAAAATCTAAATCTTGTCAAAGAAAAGGATAAACTAACTCTTGAAGTTAAAAACTGAAATCTGAAAATGAAATTTTGATAAAAGAAAAGAATCAATTTCCAATGAAAATGTTAGTTTAAAGAAAGAAATTGATAAATATAAAAACATTATTGATAAATTTACATATAGTTTGAAAAATTGAATTTGCTATTAAGTAATCAAAGAGCTGTATTTGATAAAGCTGAATTAGGTTATAGGCCTAACATGAAACAAAAGTTTGTTAAAAATTTCTTTATAAAGGAACAAGTTAAAAATGATGTTTCATATTATTGCTGTAAGAAAGGACATAAAGCTTATTAATGTAATTTTAGAAAAATAAATAAGAATTTAAATATTATAGTGTAAACCCAAGTGCTGCTTGGGAGTGGACGTAGATGTTAGATACATTGAACCATTATAAAATCTTTGTGTTTGTCATGCTTTGTCTTTCTCTATCTCTCTCACTTATATTGTGCTCTTTACTTACTGCATCACCTTCACTGTGCACCTAATTGGCTTTAGGTTTTAAAGTGTTTAAAATTTTAAAGAACCCAATTCACCCCCTGTGATGCCTTTTTGGGTTGTGATGGCCCAAGTTGGTATGGAGCTTGTCCATCTTGCTTTCTTGTAACGAAACGGACCCATGGGCTCAGGGTGTTACACCCCCCTCTTGGGTTGCTATCTGGGCCAACATCTATCAATATGGAGATTGCCTCTGGAATACCAAATCAAGCAGTCAGCCCAGTATCTTGAACTACTGTTGTAAGGCCCGTCCTAGTTGAACCAGACCTGGCCCATTCGGCCAGTCTGGCTCAAACAGGGGACCAGTCTGTGGGCATAACAATCGAAGCAGGAGAAGCCCTCACCAGGGAACCAATCTATGGGTGTAACACTCGAAGCAAGAGGAGGAGGCTATTTCGCCATGAACCTCTACATCCCTGTGATCCCTAATTGATCGTTGGCAGGGTGATTTTAAATCACCTTGAAACTCATCTCCCCAACCATCGTTAAACATTTAAAACCTCGGGAAGAAGCCATGTGAAGGGCAGTGATCGCCTTATTTGAAGTAGATCCATCCCACTCAGGTATGAACTCAATGTAAGACTTAATTTAATATATTGATCACGATATCAAATATACAAAAATACGATATCAATATATTTATCAAGTTAAGATCGATAAATACCTCCAGCCATTATTATTAATTTTCTTTTCGATGAGGGTAAGGAATTCGATCTTCCTTGAATCAGCTACACGTGATCTTGATCTTCCTTCTCTCTAGGGATCTTGATCTTCCTCCTCTCGATGGATCTTGATTGATCTTCCTCCTTTTCTCGATGAATCTTGATTGATCTTCCTCCTCTCGATGGATCTTGATTGAGTTCTTCCAATCAATGAGCCATCGCACTCTGATGGTGTATGCCCTCAGGATGTGCTCTTGATCAGGAACTTAATGTCTCTGCTTATTTGGTTTTTCTTTTGATAACCTTGTTGAAAGCCTTAGGAAGGGTTCCCTATTTATACTTAAATCTCTTCACCGCCTGCTCCCATCAAGCAGGCGTTCAACATTTAAGGGGGGGCCGTTATCACTTATTAATTAGTGAAACGATAGTAATAAAATTAGGACCATTGAAAGCGATGGGTTATTACATTCTTCCACTTGGTCCGTATATTTATCAACACTGAACAAAAAACTAAATACATGAATCATAGCGATATATCCTCTATAATTGAGTATTGTCTTCTATGTATTACAATACATTCAATTTCTTTACCACTATTCCAAATGTAACAACATAACATAATGAATAAACCATATGTTTATTCAGAGTCCAAAAGAAAAGTTTGTCATTTCTCAAAAGTCATATAACGTGTACACCTGAATGAGAAATAAATAAATAATTGAAATAAGAGTTTCTTTGTACAAATTGTTATCCATACAATTATATCATGGAACCAACTCCCATTCTTATCACATGATCCTTAAAATTCTTAATTGGCCTGCCTTTAGTCAAAGGATCAGCTATCATCAATTCAGTGCTAACGTGTTCTATGACCACTTTGTTTTCTTTAACACATTCTCTTATGGCTAAATACTTAATGTCAATATGTTTACTTCGACTACCACTCTTATGATTTTTAGCCAAAAATACAGCAGCTGAATTGTCACAGTACAGTTTAATTGGCCTAGCAATAAAGTCAACAATTTTAAGCCCTGAGATGAAACTCTTCAACTATACACCTTGCGATGTAGCCTCAAAACAAGCAACGAACTCCGCTTCCATAGTAGAGGTAGCAGTCAAAGTCTGCTTTGCACTCCTCCATGATATGGCTCCACCAGCTAACATAAATATAAATCCTGATGTTGATTTCCGAGAATCAATGCAGCCAGCAAAGTCCGAATCTGAGTAGCCCTCTATCTCCAAATGATCAGTTTGTCTATACATGAGCATGTAGTCCTTGGTCCCTTGAAGATACCTCATGACCTTTTTAGCAGCTCTCCAGTGGTCTAAACCTGGATTACTCTAATATCTTCCCAACATTCCTACTGCAAATGCAATATCAGGTCTTGTGCAAACCTGAGTATACATTAGGCTTCCAACAGCTGAAGCATATGAAATGTTGTGCATCTGTTCCCGTTCAAGTTCATTTTTAGGGCACTGGTTCAAAGCGAACTTGTCACCCTTCACTATAGGTGCAATACTTGGTGAACAATTTTTCATCTGAAATCTCTTCAAGACTTTATTGATATAAGTTTCTTGAGACAATCCCAAAATACCTCGAGATCTTTCTCTATGGATCTTAATGCCAATGACATAAGATGTCTCACTCATATCTTTCATATCAAATTTTTAGAGAGAAATTGTTTCACCTCATATAGCAACCCTTTATCATTGGTTGCAAGTAGAATGTCATCCATATATAGGACCAAGAAACAAATTTTGCTCCCACTAACCTTCTGGTATATACATTGATCCATGATGTTCTCTTCAAAACCAAAGGAAGAGATTACATCATGAAATTTTAAATACCACTGACGTGAGGCTTGTTTCAATTTATATATGGATTTCTTAAGCTTGCAAACCAAATGCTCACCATCACTAGAGAAAAATCCTTCAGGCTGTTTCATGTAAACCTCTTCCTTTAGATCTCCATTAAGAAATGCGGTCTTCACATCCATTTGATGTAACTCGAAATCAAAATGAACTACCAATGCCATAATTATTCGAAGAGAATCTTTCTTGGATACAGGAGAAAATATCTCCGTGTAATCGATTTCTTCCCTCTAAGTGAATCCTTTGGCAACGAGTCTTACTTTATATCTCTCAATGTTGCCTTGTGAGTCTTTTTTTTATTTTAAAGATCCATCTACATCCAATGACTTTTACACCATCAAGCAACTCAACAAGATCCCAGACTCGATTAGATGCCATAGATTTCATCTCGTCCTTCATGCCATAGATTCCATCAGTTCTTTGGATTCTTTCATGACCATAGCAATATGATCATCCAAAGATCCAACAATTACAAGTTTTCTATACTGCATAGGCCATCCATATTTTCGCTATTTTACTGCAATTAACATGCAACAGCTATGTTCTTGAAAATTAAATTCATATCCACCTGAAAGGTCTGTACATAAACTCTTAAAACTCTGTACAGATGTTCAAAAAATTTCATGTGATGATTACTTAGAAATGGATAAACTAATCCATTGAAAGATGGAAAGAAAATCTCTATATTGTCATTTTAACAATCTCGCAAACATTCTAAGCAATTAGTCACAGCATTCACTACACACCTAACTTGACCTTAGACAGTCATTCCATCATATGCAAATCAGATCTCACATTTCAACAAGGAAAAAAAAAAAAAAGTGCACCTCGACATAGTCTCCAGCCTTTGCAACAATTCTTTTTATGAAAACATCATCCTTCTTGAATCCAAAATCCTACAAACGGCTCCAACATGAGAGACACAAACTACGAATAAGAGCGGAAAGTTTATTGAAAACATTTCTCAAGGCCAAACCAAAACCTGTAAACCATTAGGTGGCTTGAAAAGCACAATATCATCCACAGAAGGGCTCCTGAAATAGTATGAAACCTGGAAAAAAGAAAGCCAACATTAAATAAGAAACTAAAACAGAAGCCACAAAATTTCATATGGACAGAGAAATCCAACAATGGGTAGCTTCCTCACCTTTTCGGCGATGATCCGATCGCCAGCATGAAAAGTAGGGAGCATGGAGGAAGAGGTGATGTAACGGACCTCTGCGAACATGGTCGATATCAAGAGAAGCAAAAGAAAAAGCTTGAGCGTATCAACCCCAGGCCACCACCACCACCACCTCAGAAGAGACATCCCGCTCCCCTTTCCATTAGGCTCATTTCCAGATGCCCCGGCCCCGCTCTCCCTTGGAAAGTGAGAGAGGGGGGGACTCAGCAACATCATGAACTCATGGCACGGCATCCATCGGAGGGAAGGGCAAGAGAGAAACCGGCATAGCCACCAAGATTTCAAGAACCGCATAAAAAACTAGGAGGAAGAGAAGAAAGAAGGGGGGGGACGGTGACGGCGGGAAGAAATGATAAAATGGCGGGGGCGGGAGATCATGCGAGGAGGGGTTTCAAACGGATGGAGAGGATGCGGATGCGGCGGAGTCGCTGGTCGAACAAGCAGTGGAGCGTGTGGAGGGAGCAGTGGGGGGCAGGAAGGAGGCGCCGGGCGCGGACGCGCAGCTCCAGGAGGAGCAGATCCGCAAGGAATTCGGCCAAGATCAGGAGCTTCTGTGAGAGATTTCGATCGTCTGGAACAAAGGAGGGGGAGGAAGAAGTCAGGAGAAGAAGGACAAGGATAAGATACAAGAGATATTCAGGCATAATAATGGCTCTAACGGGGATGAAAAAGGATCTGTTTTTTTTAGAGAGAGGAGGAAGCGGTGGACGAAGAAGCCATGGGAGGAGATATCTCTCTTCTCTTCCTTGAAGAAAGCCTCGCGCTCGAGGGAGCAGGAGGAGAAATGGTTGAAGAGTGGGGCGAAGATTAAAAAAGAAAAAAAAGGAAGGGGAGAGAGAAGATTCCAGTCGTCGGGCGCGGACCGTCGGAAGGTGCGCCCATGTTTCTTCCTCCCCAAGTTTCTCCTCCGGATTGGGTCGGGTTTCGGGCTACCAAAGCACGGCGATACCATGTTCGCTAAACTCCGGTTTGTTGTTTCGTACGTTCCATGCCGTCTTTTTAAAGGAAACTAATCGTACATCGCTGTGCGCGGGGCACATGCAATGCTGGTGCAGCGAAGCGTGGTAAATTAAATTTTATAAATAATTTAATTTTTTTTAGATTATCAGTATTTATTTATTTGTTTTTTATTAGAGAAAAAAATCATATAAAACATATGATCTTTAATTAATTAAACATAATTATAAAATTATTTAAACAAATCAAATTTTATGATTTAAACATATTATTTCATCATGTTGCATTTAAAATTTTAAAAAAATTAAAAAATTAAACTTAATTATAAGTATTTTAAATTATATAAAATGTATTTATTTTCTTTATGCATATTACTACTTTCTTTATTCTATATTAATAGTTAAGAATAATTGTTGACATTTTTATTATTGGCATTGGTTGACCTTGCAACATCTTAATAGTTAAAAAACAGACTCATCTTAATTAAAAAACATAAGAATTTTTAATGAAATATTGAAATTATGGATTAGCTAAAACATATAACATAACTAAAAATTTTAACCTTATTTTTTTGTCTTTCTTTGAAAAAGTTAATCATGATTTTTTTGATCCAAACTTCCCTTCATACAAAGAAAAGGATGCACACTTGTTGTTATAGAATGTATCAAACAAATACTTTTTCATGATACTTAACTATTTAAAGAAAAAACCTTGAATGTCATCTAATATTAAATTCCTCTTCCATATTCAGTGCATATTAAGAGACATTTTATCCAACTCACGTTCAAAAAAAACTCAAAACTGAAATATTAGAATTCTCCAACCATCTCTAACCCAGTTCCTTCTTAAACACCACTTAATTAAAGAATGGATCAAATCTCAAAATAATGATCATTGTAAATATTTTAGAGAGTTTCTATTCTAATATATCTAATATTATTCTACAAAATAATATAAAATATAAATATTTTATAATAGCATAAGTGATGATTTGATTTGAATTTAAAAATAAAACTAAGATAAAGATTTTTAAATTTAGATTTTTTGCACTAATTTGATTTAAATTGAAAACAAAATAAAAAGTTTTGAAATTTAAAATATTTTTATAGATACATTTTATAGATTGATCCGTTATTCTATAATATAATATATATATATTTTTATAGTCACATAGGTGTTGATTTAATTTAAATTTAAAATTTTGAGATAAGATAAAAGAGTTAAAATTTAGATTTTTTTTTGCTGATTTGACTAACATTTAAAAAATAAAAGTAAGATAAAATTTATGATTTTTTATAAATCAATTTTATAAATTAATTAATTATTTTATAAAATAATATGAATATATAATTTTGTAAAATATTTTAAAAATCTGTATTTTTACATTATATAGTATTTTAGAGCTACAACATCAGCTCAACCATTATGTAATCATATATTAGTTATACACTTGAACCAAGAATAAATTAAAATAATGTGAGCTTAGATCAGGAAAAAAATAATTAATAATTTGATCAGGTAAAAAAATTTAAACCAACTAGAAATTTTTGATAGGGTGAAAATTTAATAATTTAATGTAAAAAAGGATGAAAAAAAGTTTCTCATTTTTTTAAAGAAATCATTGACTAAAAAAATAATAGTTTAACATAAAATAAAGTTTTTTGATTAAAAATTGTTTATTATGGGATAAGAGAAAAAGAACAGGCTTTAAAAAAAAAAAATCTGGTTAAAAAACATAGCAAGAGTGGAACCCCAATCAATGGGGTTAAATTATTGTCATTGCACCACACACCTTAGGTCCAAGAAATAGCATTTTATGAGTAAAAAAGTTCTTTATATTTATTAAATTCAAGCACGCATATGTCATTTGAGGAATTGAAGCTGGGAATCGCCTTCTCTTGGCTTCAGTTTTTATCTATAGATAATAGATTAAAAAATAGGTTGAATCAACTAACTGGCTTCAGTTTTATCAGTAGCTCGGTATGGTTTATTGCGTCAGCACGGCCTAAAAAGACCATTAACTCAACTCAACTCAATTCATCTGAGCCTCTTCCCAAGCTGCATGAAATCGATTAAAAATATCCTCTTTTAAAATTTTATATAAACTTTTTAAAATATATATTAATAATTTTTTTAAAAGGTAAATTTGATTTCAAACACTACAAAAAAATACTGAAATAGCGACGCAATGATGCATCGCTAAATTGCGACCACATTGCGACGCCTCCGCGACAACAAAACATTGCGATGCAATTAGCGACGCATTAGCGACTCAATAAATCAGAAAATCAAAAAACATTAATTTTTTTATTTAGCGATGCAAGTAATGCATCGCAATATTTTTAAATTTAGTTTTTATAAAATATAAATATAAAAAAAAAATATTGCGACGTAACTCAGTGCGTCGCAATGATTTTAAAAAATTAATTATGTTAAATAGCGACATTAGCACGCAATAAATCAAAAAATTAAAAAAATATATTTTTAATTTAGCGACGCACTAATTGCATCACAATTATTTTAAATAAAATTAATTTTTATAAAATAATTATGAAATAAAAAATTACGATGCAACCCAGTGCGTCGCATGTTTTTAAAAAATTAATTATGTTAAATAGCGATGCAATAGCGATGCAATAAAATAATAAATTAATAAAAATAATTTTTTATTTAGCGATGCAAGTATTGCGTCGTAATGTTTTTTTAAAAAAATAAATTTTATAAAATATTAAAAAAAATTATGAAATTAAAATATTGCAACGCACATCAGTGCATCGCAATATTTTTAAAAAATATTGTTTAAGGAAATCTGAATATTCTTTTATATATCTATATATATATATATATCTGTGTGTGTGGTAGACAACAAACCTTTAGAAACTGCGTCTAAGACAAACTCCAAAACCCTAGTATCCTTAGCTCTGATCGATCACTCAGGAGCGGCAACACAAACAAGATGAAACACGCCGACAACAGGAAAGATCTCTCTATGGAAACCCTAGGAAAAGCTCGACATCGCCCCCTTACGTGGATCGGATGGAGGTAGAGGAATCGGTTTCCCGAGAAACCCTAGTATTAGGCTTTTAGGGAACGAGGTAAAGAACCCCTCCTCCACGGTGACCTCTTGGCGTCTCTCCCCTCGCTCTCTTCGTGACTCACGCTCCCCCCACCCTTTTAAAGTTTCCCAAACGGGACTACGAGCAGCCAAGCACCATCTAGAAGCGAAGCGAAAGGGCCGTGACACTGTGCTCGTGAAACTATCTTGGTCTACTGGCTTCGATCGATCGCAACCGTCGGATCGTCGCCGATCGGATCGATCGCAATGATCCGAGATCGATCGTCGCCAACCGGGATCGATCATGGTTTCGATCAATCGCAACCATCGGGTCGACACCGATCGGATCGATCACGATGGTCCGAGATCGGTCATCGCCGACCGGGATCGATCATGGCTTTGATTGATCTCAACCGTCAGATCATCGCCGATCGGATCGATCGCGACGGTCTGAGATCGGTCGTCGCCGAACGGGATCGATCATGGCTTCGATCGATCACAACCGTCGGATCATTGCCGATCGGAATCGATCGCGATGGTCCAAGATCGATCTTCGCCGACCAGGATCGATCTTCGCCGACCAGGATCGATCATGGCTTCGATCAATCGCAACCGTCGGATTTTTACTGATCGGATCGATCGCAACGGTCCGAGATCGGTCATCGTCGATCAGGATCGATAATAGCTTTGATCGATCACAACCGTCGGATCATCACCGATCGGATCGATCGCGACGGTCCGAGATCAGTCGTCGCCAACCAAGATCGATCATGGCTTTGATCGATCGCAACCATCGGATCATCGCCGATCGGATCGATCGCGATGGTCCAAGATCGATCTTCGCCGACCAGGATCGATCATGGCTACGATCAATCGCAACCGTCGAATCATTACGATCGAATCGATCGCGACGGTCCAAGATCGGTCACCACCGACCGGGATCGATCATGGCTTCGATCGATCGCAAACCGTTGGATCAAATAAAAATATTGCGATGCAAATCAGTGCATCGCAAATTTTTTGAACAAATTAAATTATGTTAAATAGCGACGGATTAACGATGCATAAACCAAAAAAATTAAAAAAATAATAATTTATAATTTTGCGATGCATTTATTGCATCGTAATATTTTTTTAAAAAATAAAATGTTATAAAAAAATTTAAAATAAAACATTGCGATTGCAACCTAAGCGTCACAATTATTTTAGAAAAAATAATTTTATCAATATAATTATCAAATAAAAATATTGGGACGCAACTCGTTGCGTTACAACTTTTTAAAATTAAATTACGTTAAATAGTGACTCATTAGCGATGCAATAAACTAGAAAAGTTAAAAAAAATAATTTTTTAATTTTGCGATGCATCTGTCGCGTCGTAATATTTTATAACAAAATAAATATTATAAAAAAATTAAAAATAAAACATTGTGATGCAACCATATGCGTCATAATTTTTTCAGAAAAAATAATTTTATTAAATAATTATAAATAAAAATATTGCGATACAAATCAATGCATCGCAAGGTTTAAAAAATTAATTTCATTAAATAGCGATGCATAGCGATGCAATAAATCAGAAATTAAAAAATAATTTGTAATTTTGTGACGTATTTTATTGTGCACAATATTTTTTTTTTAAAAAATAAATGTTATAAAAAATAATAATAAACATTGCGACGCAACCTGATCCGTCGCAATTATTTTTAGGAAATTTTTTTTATAAAATATAATTATGAAATAAAAATATTGCGACGCATTAGCGATGCATTTTCTTGGAAAATAAAAAAAAATTTTCTGCCGGTCATTGCCACAAATAGCGACTCATTAGCGATGCAAATAATTGCGTCGCTAAATTTCTCAGAATAATAAAAAAAAAACCAAATTAGCGATGGATTATCGATGCATAATTGCCATCGCTAATCCCAAATAAATTATTAAAATAGCGGGGATTAGCGATGCAAATTGCGTCGCTAAGCCCTATATTAACCTCAGTCGCGCCCGGCCCCCCTGGTCTCTTCTTCTTTTTCTTCTAACCCTACTCCTCCGCCGTCCATCCCCCCTCCGGCTCCCCCCGCCCTCTCCCTCGGCGATAGGAAACACCGGCGGCAGCCCCCTTCACCCTCGGCGGCGTCCCCTCTCGACCGAGGTAAGCCCCCTCTTCCCCACTCCCCTCCCCCGCCCTCCCGTTTTCCTTAGGCCATGGCCGGCCGTGGCCGAAGATGACGGCCACAGCCGCTGCCGTGGCCGGAGATGACGGCCACAGCCGCTGCCGTGGCCGGCGGTGGCCTGGCCCCGATGGCCAGGCCACCGTAAAAAAATAAAAAAAATTGGTTGGGGTGGGGTTTTTCCCCCACCCTGAGGCGCCAGCCACGGCGCCGGCCGTGGCCCGCGATGGCCAAGCCACCGGTTTTAAAAAAAAGAAGTTAAAAATGAGTTTAAATTTAATATATATTATATTTACTATTAACTATAATATATTTATATTGATTATATATTTAATATTTTAAACACTATTATATTTATAATATAAAATATTAGTTTTTAAATGATTAATATTTATTAACTTGAATACTAAATTATTTATAATATATTTCTAAATATTAATATATTTTATATTAATATGTATTATATTACATAATACATATTAAATATTTATAATATTGAAATATATATTTTTAAAATGAGTTAAAATAGAACCTTATTTTATCAGACATTTTATAATCTAGCAAAAAAGGGCCCTGTCGAACATAAAAAAGATTTATAATAAAATTAAATAAAATTTAAAACATGATAACTAAAATTGGAGCTCTAAAAATATTTTATAATTTAATATCATATTCAATGATTTAGAAATAGTAACATCATATTCAATGATTTAGATTATTAATATCATATTTTTTTATAAATGGTTAGAAATAGTAACATCATATTCAATGATTTAGATTATTAATTATCATCATTATTTAATTTAAAAAATATTATTATCCAACAATTGATTTCTTAAATTAAAAGCAAGCCTAACACTAGAATTGTACTCATGATACAATTCGGGTTCATTTAGGTTAGATCGCAGATTTAATTCCGGTTCACTCTAATAGGATATTATCATAATTTTTATATTATAATCCAATCAGATTTTATATATTAGGTTTGGCCTATATTAGATTGGCAGCTGGTAGCCTAA
>UESW01003187.1:0-31230 GCA_900491605.1 Calamus simplicifolius | reverse complement strand
AAGGAAATTGATGCATGTAAAAGTTGAATTGCTGTGTTTTGAAGTAGAATAAGAAGCAATAGAAGCTATTTAATTTAGCTGTTCCATATTTTCTTTTGTCAAACACTTATTAAAACACCTAAATTATTTTTTCAGATAGATAAAATAGGTATTTCTGAAAAGGTATTGCCCAATCTTTTGCCTTGCAAATTCTTTTACCCTAGTTAAACCAGAATAAATTACTCCTTATGGAATGGAGCAATTTATTTTAGAGCAAAGCAAAGCGAGAATGAGTGAACCCGAGTAAATAGGTTGAAAAATGTTATTTTTAAATTTCAAAGAAATGCATAACCTTATAAAGAATTGATGGAAGATGGTACGTCATCATTGTGACCCTTTAGGTAGTGTTTGAAATAGAGGATAAGAGGAGATATTCACTCTATATCCCCTCTTATTTTCAAAAGCCATAACTATAAGGTAGTGTTTGAAATAGGGGATAAGAGGGGATATCCAAGGGGATATCCCCTCTTATTCTCAAAAGCCATAACTATAAGGGATAGCAGAGAATAAAGTTAACCAAAGGGATAATCCATGGTTAACCATGGTTAACCATGGGATATCCCCTCAATTTATTCCTTAGAGAATGTAGGAATAGCTGGTTATCCCTCCAAATAAGAGTAAAAAAAGGTTATCCTATGGATTTACCTTTTTGCATTTGATATGATCAATGGGATAGCCAAGGAATATCCCTAAGGATAGCCAGGGGATAAACTCTATCCCGTACACTTATCCATGGATAATATTTTTCCTATCAAATACTACCTAAGAGAAAGCTGGGAATAAAGTTAACCAAAGGGATAATCAATGGTTAACCATGGTTAACCATGGAATATCCCCTCAATTTATTCCCTAGAAAATGCAGGAATAGCTGGTTATCCCTTCAAATAACAGTAAAAAGAAGTTATCCTATGGATTTACCTTTTTGCATTTGATATGATCAATGGGATAGCCAAGGGATATCCCTAGGGATAGCCAGAGGATAAACTCTATCCCGTACACTTATCCATGGATAATATTTTTCCTATCAAACACTACCTTAGGCTAGGAATAGGGAACAAGGACCCTTGGCAAACAATTCACAATGGTGAGGTCCATTTAGGATTGTCACCGCATTTGCTCTTCTTAGCACCATTCTGATTTCAGAAAGTTCTCCAAACAATAAACAAAATAATTACTACATTTTTCTATATCAAACAACCATATCTGTCACCATTTTTATGTACCATTTCCATAGGAAATCAGAGGATGGTAAAGTAAGAGCCCCAAACCTCTGTACCTTGACTAGATTTCCTCTGCAAGACTCACCAGTTGGTGTGCCCTTTTATAGGTCAGAATAGCAATAACAATGCACCATTATTTTGTAGGTTCATTAGCACATCTAGAGAGGACGATGGGGATCTTTATATTTTGGATCCTTAAGTTGATAGGAACTTTTGGTCAATTTGGATTCTTCCTTGTCTTTATTACTGCCAAATAGGGTAAGCCCATAGCTACATTTCTTCAGTAACCTTTTCCTCTAATTTCACTAGTCCCATCTTATATCCTATACCCATCCCTTATGTCAAGAGCCAATGCCAAGAGGAATCGAACCCCAGCATCTGCCTTCAAGATGGTCTAAAGCTCTGCTAGAAAATTAGAGGTCCAAAGCTCACTTTGGAAGATAGATGAAAAAAAAAACAGTAAAAAGTCTACAGTTTGATTTGCTTGAAAAAGCATATGTTGGGAATACAAACCTCTTGGAATGCTTTGAATACAGTACTTAATGCTTTGAAAAAGAGGATGTAAGAATTTTAGGATCGCATATGTATAATTTAAAATATCAAATAATAATCAAAATTTCATTATCATATCTATCTGTGCCAAACATAATTTATGCAGGATGCATTGGAAAGCACTCACCAGGAATGTTATGGCTTGAACTTCCTCTTCATGAAAAAATTGATTACCAATATGAGAAGAGAAATAGCCTATTTATAATGAAATCCTAATAAACCCTCTCATCATTGATCATAAAATCGCAACTACATCATCTAGCAAAATGTACTTAAGCCTAAATCACATGTACATATATATCAATAGTAGACTCAAACCGCTTAAATTATTGGACTAAATTTGTTCAGCTAGTTTTATAATTTAAAATTACTAACAATTAACAATAGATTTAAAGCACTTGCTTATTTGAAAATGATACTCAAGCTAAATAACTATACTTTAATATAGTCACAAATTTTAAAAATATTGGTTCTCTAATATAACATCTTAGAAAAGGATCCGGTCCCATTAAAGCTACCATAACAAATCATGAGAATTGTTATGCCCATTATTCATATAAGACCAATCTATGGTTATAAGTGCTAATAACCTCTACTAACATGGATTATAATGTGATAGCATGGCAAGCAAATATCATAACACATGTGATCCTATAAGTGCTATTCTCATTGTCAGTCTTCTAAATGATGCTCATAAGCTGAAAAAATCCTGAACAACATCCATAATATGCTAGTATGAATCTAATAAAATACCTCAAGGTTTCATTATGGTATCATCAATGAAACATACACAACTGATATAAAGATTAATACCAAGTCCTAAGATTTTCAACAATTTGACGTGTCATGTCATATATCCAAAACATGCACATACAAATATCAAAGTAAAATAAGATCGATAAAATAAATGATGATCATCATAGATTTACTTAGGAAATAAATAGGTTCTAGAATAATATATAAAATAAATTAAGATGTGAGAGTTTAACATACATAACCAATTCACTAATAATTATATTAAAAGATCCCGAAACATACATAACATCAATATGTTTCATAATCAAATGGGTCAGTCTCTCGGCCAATAACCATGCTCTTTATATCAATATACTCAATAATAGTGTCTTCTTTCTTTATTAGTTTCCTAACTATAATATATTTAATTTCCATAAGTTTAGATCGACTAGTAGTTTATTATTCTTCGAAAAGAACACAACATAATTGTTATTACCATAAGTCTTTAGTATTCTAGAGATGGAATAAATAACATTAAGCCTTTTAACTAAATTTTTTTAATTATATAGTATACATTGCAGTTACATAGCATACAATAAATATGCCTGTAATATAAGAAACCAAAAGTGTTTGTTCAACACTCTTGCAAAATATGACTCCTCTAACTAATAAAACGAAAAAATATAGCATGAAGTAGATTTTATATCATCAAAACCACCAACAAAATCTAAATCTAAGTAATCAATTACTTAAGATTATCCATCTTTCTATAGAAAAGTATAAATTTTTTGTTCTTTACAATTACTTCACTTTCTTGGCAACCATTCAATGTTCAAATTAGGGTTTGACAAATATCTATTAAGAATACTTACTGCAAAACTAATATCTAGTCTAGTGTAGGCCTGCACATACATTAAACTGTTGACTATAGTATTATAAGGTACATTCTTCATAGACTCCTCAAAATCTTATTGGAATACTGGTTAAACTAAACCTACTACCTTCATAATAGGCACATCAGTAGCTTATAATTTTGCATGTTTAAACCTATTAATTATATGATCAATGTAGATTCCTTGAGAGAGTCCTAACATACTATGAGATGTATCTCTATTGATCTCAATATCAAGAACAAAAGATACATGATCAGGATCTTTCATATCAAAATCTTAGACAACAATTGCTTAGCCTCATGTAGAATTCCAAGATAACTACTAACAAGCAAAATATCATAAGATACAAGTAAGATGAATTTGTTTCCATTGATCTTGTGGTATAGACATTGATCGTTCTTATTCTCCAAAATTACCATTCAAGAAGGTTGTTTTACATCTATTTAATGAAACTCTAAATAGAAATGAACCACTAGCATTATAATGGTCCTACAAAAAAACTTAGAAGAAATGGGTGAGAAAGTCTTAATTATCATCATCTAAAACAGTAATCTTCTTTACTAGTAGATCTTCTCACCTTTATATAATTTCTAATGAATAAGGCATATCAATAGGAGTAAGATCAGATATAGGAAGTTCAATATCTTGTTATTTGTAATCTATGATCTCTGTAGGAACATACATAATGTCCTCATACAATAAAGGCCTAGGAATGGCAACAAATCTATTGGGCTTATTCTCATTAATTGGCTGACAATTTTCAATATGAGCATCATCAAACTCTAAAAGATTTAGCTACTATGGAAATCACAATCTCGATGTCACATGTAGAATAATAGAATTTACATCCTTTGAAATGTTCTAAACACCTAATAAAATAACAAAGGATAGTTATAATATTAGTTTTTTCTTGGAAGAATCATAAATCCTAACCTTAGTTGGATATCCCAAGACACAAAAGTGGTTTAAACTAAATTGCCTTCTATCCACAGCTCAAAGGGTATTCAGGAAACAGATTTGCTAAACACTCCGTTGAATCTACTCAAAGCAATCTTAATAGACTCCTAAATAAACTAAGGAAGATTAGACCTATTTTCATGCTTCTCATTATATCTTTAAGGGTGTGATTATGCCTATTAGTTATACTATTTTCATTAAGTTTATCAGATATAGTATATTGGACTATAATCCCATATTCCTATAAGTATTTAGTAAACAGTCTTGTTATCGCCAAATCACTCCCCTCGAACATCCGTGAACGTCTGGTCGCTCTCTCCGACGAGGTTAGGACTATCCAGCGAACTCCTCCCGCTCGAAAACCTGTAGGAAGTCCTGAGGACCGGAGATTCCAGCGGAAATCTTTCAACGCTCAAGTTAGTGATCTGTTGATGTTTTAGAAAGTTTTTGAGAGCTTAGAAGTCCCCTTCCCTCGTCATGAGTGAAGGTTCTTATACCTCGTCGGGAGTCCCTCTTACCTTTCTTTTGAAGTTGTTGATTCCAAGGTATCACTGTCCGTTATGGGATAAGCAGCGAGGCTAGCAGCAATAGGGCTTGTCTGCCTCATGGCCTATCTGAACTGATGGGCCACTTTCTTGTTCGATATGGGCAGCTGCAAGTGACTGCAGATGGTTGTTAGACCAGGTCTTGCCATGTGAGGCGTCACAGACAGCTATCAGGCCAGGTCTTATTGGGCATGGCATCGCAGTAGGTGGTGGGCCATGTGGTGTCCGCAGGAGGTAGGTAGACCATGTGGTGGCTACAGACAATAGTGGGTCATGTGGTGGCCAGAGGCAACCATGTGGCGGTACCGAGGTTGATGCTGGCATCGGCGTTGAGGCTGAGGCCGGTGCTGGCATCAGTGTTGAGACCGGGACTAACTCTGGTGTCAGTGCTGGGACCGACTCTGACATCGGTGCTGAGGTCGGGAGCAACTCTAGCGTCTGAAGTGACACATCAATTTTGGGTGAAAGGTTATTACTGTCTGTTTTTAATTCCGTTCGTCGATCCCATCCGTTAACTCTAACATGGCTTGATCAGCCACATCAAGTCTCATTTCTTGTTCCATTACATTATGCCTACCATAATACTTACCACTATATAATCAGACCTTATAATTTTAATGGCTTTCTCTAATTATTTTTAAACCTCAATTTTAAAGATCTTAAATTTTCAAGAGTTTCATATTTTCCTTTGATCGATACAGATAATCATAACAAAAGAAGTCATCAATAAAATGATAAAATATTTATTATCATATGAAGTACGTGTTCAAGGTCCACTAATATTAGCATGCATAAAGCCAAGAACATGAGAACTACGAGTTGCGCCCCTATTCTTGAACTTAGTTAACTTAATGCAATCAATATAAGTTGCTACATCTTCAAAATTAAGAGAGAGTATAATATTATCTTTTATAAATCTTTCAACTCTTTCTAGAATGTGACCCAAATATTTAAGCCACAACATTGAAGATTTTCTTTAATTAGGAACCTGTTGGATAAATCTTTTTAGCATTACAGCAAAAAAATTCATAAGTTAGAGTCAAGGATAGTTTATACAAACCATCAAATAAAAGAAATTTCCTAATAATACATGAATTCAAAACCAAATTAATTTTCTATCTCTAATATTAAAATAATATCTTTATTTATCCAAAATAAAAGTCAGTGCACCCCTCATCTTCTAGTTCCTTTTGTTATACCAACAAGTTATCTATAATAATTCACAAATTTGAATCGAATAATTATTCTTTGATAGCACATGCTCATGTAGAGGTTTTTCGAATTCGAAATGTCTTGAAGCCTTGAGTAGTAAAAAAAGTGGGATGTTATATATCTAGAATTAGATTTCATATTCGAATGAACCTCGTAACCAGAAAATAGGTTTTCTAGATATAGGCACTAAATTCCACCTGAGGGATGGTACATAACAAAATGTTATTTCTAAAATAAGTTAAAAATCAAACTCTAAATTTAAACTAATAGTCCCTCTATATTCAACCTCAATCTTAACATTATTTTTAACTCTTAGCTTAATCTAAAGCATTATATATAGCTTTGATTTTGGTTAAACTCAACAAACAAGGAATTGAGGACATGATGAACTACAAACTTATCAAGTTTTCAGTCTTAGGTTTATTAGATACTTAATTAATATTTTTATTTTATAATAGCCAAGAAAACTTTGGTATTGCTAGTTTCAATTAATCTGTCCATAACCTGATCAAAATACATCTTTTCATGCATAAAAGTAGGGGTTTGCATGGGTTTGTCAAATCGATATAAAGGTATATTTAAAACCACACCAATTTGAATCGGTTTCTTAAAACTAAAACTAAAACCAAACTATTTGTTTTAATAAGCTAAACCAAACCGAATCAAAAATTTGATTTGGTTTTAGCTTAGTTTATCAATTTACTCATACTTACTTTAAATGATCATGAAATTAATTTCTATTAGTAAATTTTATAGGATCAAAATGGCAACCCAATTATTTACAATAAAAAATATCTTTTATATCAAAGTTGTCAATTTCGTTTCGTTTTGGCAAAACGTTTCGTTTCGGTAGCTTATCCGAAAAGATGAGCCCTACGTTTCACTTCAAAAGATTTTTTGGTCTTTTGAGTGTGTTTCAGCATGTTTCAGTCATTTCAGGATATTTTGGCTATTTCGGCAAAATATGTTTCGGGGACCAATTTATGAATTGTTAAACCTTTCAGGACTATTTTAAAATATATATATATATATATATATATATATGTTAAAAAAAACCTTAGTTACCCTACCCCCTCTTTTAGTCGCACGGCTGCATCTTTCAAAAACTCACTTTTTATTTTTATGTTGTTATTATTATTTATAAAAATATAAATTATGAATAAATTTTTATTATATATATATTGAAACAAAACACCGAAATGGGCCGATACCAAAATATTTCGTTTCGTAAGCTAAAACGAAACATAATTCAAAACGAAATTGATAACTTTATTTTATATAGCTCATTTATTTATACATATATGTAGCACCTTAATTTTAACTATAGTATAGATAAAAGTTTATATGATATACACACATTAATTTTCAAATGAAGCATGACTCATGTTGTAACTTTTTTAAAACCTAAAATGTTTTTTTTTTCCAGTAAACTTTATTTCTTAAGGAAAGGTTTGACTATTTTCGGATCTAAATCTGCACCATGCGATGTCACCAACAGATGTTGGACATCTAATTAGCAGTTTAATAACTTTTTTAGGCACAATTTCAATAGTTTGGAGCCTAATCACAGGTCTTCTGCCAGCTTGTTTGCTTCATGACATGTTTGTGTTGAATGTGAGTCAACGTTTCAGCCTGGTTCAATGCAAAGTATTCTGCACGGTCCGTAAAATACCTTCTCATGTCATCAAGAAATAGTTATGATTTGTCGTATTAGAGTGTACGGTCTGATATGTAAAACATAACAGTAGATTACAGAGATTTAACATTCTCTCTATATTGAACATTGATACTAAAATATTTGTTTTATACTAAGTATATGTATATGATGTATGTTAAATACTAGAACAAGATCAAGTACCAGCATTGTAAATTTTAACACGAATTTTCATGACATATTTTATCTCACACCTAGAAATGTTATGGTTGCAGTGCAATCATAGACAGTTTTCCTTTTTCTTTTCATTTATGAAAGATTGTTGCCTGGGAAAAAAAAGAATTTCTTTTTTAATACACGGGAGGGCAAAAGAGCAAGGATTCATTGCCGTTTCTTGAAAGCTACTTTTACATAGCACGCAGAATTTCTTTTAATGTGCAAAAGCTTAAAAAAAGGATCAATTTCTTTTCTAAATTATTATTTTTTAATCGATTCTTTTTTTTTTCTCCTTTTTTATGAAGAATATTTTTTAGTTTAAAATTTTTCAGTTTGAATTTTTTTTACATCAAAGTATTAAGTTTTTAAATTTGTTGTTTTTTTTTTCATTACGAATATATTTTTTGGTTGAAAACCACTTGATCAAACTATTTTTTTTATCTAGTTCTTTTTTCTTTTTCCAAGAGTATTTTTCTTCCGTCAAAAACTTTTTTCTTCGAACTTTTAATGCTTTTTAACCAATTATTTTTCTTTTTCTTGTGAAGATATTTTCTTTAGTCAAAATTATTAAATATTTTACATTAAATTATTATTTTTTTAGTTGTTCCATTTTTTCCCATGGGAATATTTTTTCTAGTATGAAACTATTAATCATTTTATCTTAGATCATGCTTATTGCTTTTATTTTTTTCTGGCCAGAAAGGAAGCCAATTATTTTTTTAGTGAGAAGTAATTTTATGTCAAACTATTAATTTTGTTTAGCTGGTTTTTCTTCTTTTTTTCCCATGAGGAACATCTTTTCCGGTTAGAAACATTTTTTAACATGAAACTATTAATTTTTTTAAGCTATTCTTTTTCTTTTTTCCAATGGAAAATATTATTTTTTCAATCAAAAACTTTTTTCACACCAAAGTTTAATATTTTTAATGCAGTCTTTTCTTTTTTCCCTTCAAGAATATTTTTTATTCAGAAACTATTTTTTATCTAGTTCTTTTTCTTTTTTTTCATGGAGAATATTTTTTATTGTAAACTATTAAATTTTTATTTCAGCTCATGTTTGCTATTTTTATTTTTTATTTTAAGTCAGAAAGGAGGCCAATTTGTTTTTAGTGGGGAATCAATTTTTGCTAACTTATGAAAAGAAAAGCAATAGCAGATAATTATGAAAACATAATTATCAAATGTACATCGATTTATTTTATAATAAGTCATATATTTTTTTTTATCTCAACTTGTGTTTGGCTCTCTTCTCTTCTTTTCTTAGTTGGGGAAGAATCAATTGCAAATACCTAATCATCACATAAATATAAAAAATGTTGTTACACAGATATAATTAAATTTTAAATTCAACTAAATTCTAACCTATTATTAGATTATTGAGAATAAGCAATATTCTATAATAGTTATTAAAAATAAAATTTAATGTGATTAAATTTCTACTTACAATTTAGTTTCTACTAACCCTTAATATAAATATGATTAAATATGTAGTATTTAAATGACTCTTAATTATAAAAAGTTCATATTACAAAGACTCTATTTGGATACATACCTAAAAATAAAAGAATTGTATTAATACATCACATGGCGAAAGTTGATTCATATGATGTAAGCTGATTGAAAACTTCTCTTAGTTTTTATTTTTAGATGACTTGGTATAATTAAAAAGCTAAATTAAATAGGTCTTGAATATTATTTATAATTAAAGTATTATATAACAAGAATGCTATAAAAGCTTTGTTAGGATTATAGTAGCCATTTTTGTAATATTCATATTTCTATCACAAAAAAATTATTTTATTTGAGTTGTACTTATATTTTTTAAAAAAATATTCTATTTTTAAGAAAAATATTTGACCTACTTTAATCTCTAGTTTCAAATTAATATTAATTAATTAATTAAAAAGGCATATCTTATTAAAATACTAAGAATATAAATAGAAATATAAGAAAGCATGTTCATTGAGATTTACAAAATATGAATAAAATTGAAATAAAAGGTACAATGATAACAAGATAAAAAAAATACTGACTAAATTTGAAATTAAAAAGAAAAAAATAAAAATTATTCAAACTAAAAAAACTAGGAGTATAACAGTATTATTAAAAATCACAATATTCAAACATATTAGCAAAGTAATGACATGAATATAGTAAATTATAAATAAAATATAAAGTTAAAAAGATATAAATAATAATAATTACATTTTTGATGGCCATTACTAAATATTAAATGTATATGAATCTAAAATATTTACAATAATTATTGCTTTAATATTTAATTATATTTCTTAGTCAAATGGTGTTTAAGAGAGAACTATATTAGAGATGGCTGAAGGATTTTAATATTTTAACCTTGAATTCTTTCAAACATGAGTTACAAAGAATGTCTCTTTATTTGTATAAAAAAATAGAAAAAGGATTTGGCATCAATTGACATTCAAGCATTTTTTATTTTTTATTTTAAATAGTTAGGTGTTATGAAAAATACTTATTTGATGCATTCTATAACATCATTTGCATATCTCTTTCTTTATACGAAAAAAGTTAAGTTATGGATCAAAGATGATGATTCACTTTTGCAAAGAAAGGAAAATAATAAAGTTAAAAATTGCCGATTACATTATATGCTTTAGTCAATCAAGTGCTTTAATATTTTATTAAAAAATTTTATGTTTTGTCATTAGCTAAAATCAATCATTTTTTTTCAACTATTGACATGCAACAAAAACAACCAATATCAACAGCAAAAATATATACAGAAAAAATATATTAACTATTTTCATGTAGAATAAAGAAAGTGGTTGTTGCCGCCGGGATCCGTCCTCCGACTCGGGCGCGGTCGATCTCCTGGGGTGGACCTGCACAGAAGTCCTCGCGCGAGAGGCATTGGGGGTGGCCCTCCGTGGAAGACCCTCCGACGCTCAAGTCAGTGGGGGAATCGGTGATCAATAGAAAATGGAGAGGTAGATCTCTCCGGGAAGTCTCTCCAGGGGCGGCCGATCGGGAGCTCAAAGGGGGAGAGCGTCGACGAGCAGCTAGGGAGAGTGAGAGAGTGAGAGTGAGCACATACCTGGGAGAATCTGGGAGTGTCGTATTTATAGGCTGTCACCTGGACCTTGAGCGCCTTCTGGAAGGTTCGAAGGTTGTTTGGATACGGAAATAGATCGAATCAGGCCGTTGCGGGGCCGTTGGGATCCATATCTTGTTTGTTAAGGGATCGATGGCTAGGAGAGCTCCTTGATGTCTTGAGATCTGATAGGTGCCTAGGTCTTAGGTGGCCGTATTAGGTTCTAGACCACTCTCCAACATAATTCTTTGCCTGGGATTCCGTTACGATGGGTATAGGCTCTCCTGCGCCGAGTTCCGTGAAGGTGAATATCGGATCGTGGGTTGCTCAGAGAGGCCGAGCTATGGAAGCCCGGAGGGAGCCGAGCTACGGGAAGCTTGGGGAAGTCGAACCATGGGAGGCTCGGAGAGAGCCGAGCTATGGAGGGCTCAGAGAGAGCCGAGCTATGGAAGCTTGGGGGAAGTCGAGCTATGGAAGCTCGGAGAGAGCCGATCCATGGGAGGCTCGGAGAGAGCCGAGCTATGGAAGCTCGGAGAGAGCCGAACCATGGGAGGCTCGGAGAGAGCCGAGCTATGGAAGCTCGGGGGAAGCCGAGCTATGGAAGCTCGGAGAGAGTCGAACAATGGGAGGCTCGGAGAGAGCCGAGCTATGGAAGCTCGGGGGAAGCCGAGCTATGGAAGCTCGAAGAGAGCCGAACCATGGGAGGCTCGGAGAGAACCGAGCTATGGAAGCTCGAGGGAAGCCGAGCTATGGAAGCTCGGAGAGAGTCGAACCATGGGAGGCTCGGAGAGAGCCGAGCTATGGAAGCTCGGGGGAAGGCGAGCCATGGAAGCTCGGAGAGAGCCAAACCATGGGAGGCTCAGAGAGAGCCGAGCTATGGAAGCTCGGGGGAGGCCGAGCTATGGAAGCTCGGGGGATCACGTGACCCGACAGACCACATTAGTTTAGCTTATTCCTTGGGGGCATATCGTAGCGGGAGGAGGGATGGGGTCGGTCTTAGCCCCCTTGCACGATTATCAACGCAATGATGATTCTACCCTCCAACACATGCCCCCCACTCCCTAGTTTGAAGCGTAGATTCAGGCGTAGGGAGTATAGGCTTAGGTGGCGTGATCTGCATTTGGGGATGCGTATTCGATTGCCTGCGCAATGATGCCCTTAATTAATGCCGTGGGGCCATCTTGCCTTTCCGAGGTGGATCTGTCATTCCTTAGGGGTGAAGGTAACGGCCGGGGAAATGCCACGTGGGAAATCCCAACTTTCACGGCGCCCGCAGCGACAGTTCCGGACGCATAGGTTAGGACGCCCATCCTCACCCTGAGGCGGTTTCGATTGGCAAAAAGGAGTCGTGGCGGCGCTATCTTTATTTGTAGAGCCCCCTTCCGTTCTTCTCTGAAGAACTTCGTCTTCTTGCTTTCGTTGTGATTCTGCTCATCGTCTCTTGCGATCGAAGACATGATGAGCCCAAGCGACCAGGCTTCGGAGGTGACCCTGGCTGATCTAGAATGGATGCGCCGCTTGTACAAGATCCCCCAGGACATCGTCTTGTTGGTCCCGACGGCTGAGGATAGGGTGACATCCGGTTTAGAGGATGGAACGTTCTGCTACGAGGAGAGCTTGAGGGCAGGCCTCCGATTCCCCCTTCATCTGTTGGTGCGGGAGGTGATGAAGTTCTACAACATATGTTTCACCATGGTGGCCCCCAACAGCTGGCGCAACCTCATCGAGTTTATCTCGTTGTGTAAGCGCCTCGGGGTGACGACAATCCTCTCATTGTTCAGGGTGTTTTTAATCTGGTCTTCGGGAGGGCCTCAGAATGGCCTTACATCGGTCCCCGGAGATCTTTCAAGATGATATCGGACAACCCTTCGTCGATAAAAGAGTGGAAGTCGCGGTTCCTCATAGTCAGGGCGAACATTGGTTTGGATTTCCCTCGGGTCTGGGGGCAGTACGTGAAGGATCCGGAAGCACACCAGGAATTAACTGATTCGCAAAGAGGGATTTGGTTGTGCTGCGCAGCAGTCAGGCACTCCCAGCCAGCGTTCTCTTATCGGAGGATGCTCTTTTCGCGGCCGGGTTAAGTCCCGTTGACCGTCGTGGTGAGTATTACCCCGTGGCTGATAATTTAGTGTGGCTTCATCTTTGGTTTCTATGTGAACTAACCGGCGAATCGCATTGCTCCTACAGCCGAAAAGTCGGCGTTCGCAGACCAGATGAGGGAGGAGCTGGGAAAGCACCGCAGGAGATCTGGTTCTGGAAGCAAGCCTTGGTCTGAGAAGAGGCTTCGCCCCTCTGGCTCCCGCTCCAGGGGGATCGGGAGGGATGGTGATAGTCGGTGCTCTTCGTCGCCGTAGGCCGAAGCTGTCGGAGTTCTGGCGGTGCCTGATCTTTCGGCGGCGGAGGAGGATCTGTCCAGGCATGAAGATCGGGAAGTCGCGGGGGTTTTGGAGGAGGCTTCTGGGGTTTCCTCCCCCCCCGTCATCGTTTTGTCTGATGATGGCGACGGAGAAACGCCGGTTGGCCTGGGGGCTCCTGCAGGCGAGGCGGCTCGGTCCTCCTCATTGGAGGCCAATGGCTCGCGAGGTACAGGAGGAAGTGGGGACAGCCTCCGCTTCCATTGAGGTAGGGGAAGAGGTTGCGGCTGCTGAGGACCGGCCTGGGCCGTCGATAGGGGAGCCAACGGGTGATGGGGAGATGGCCGAACCTGCCGAACCGATGACCGCGATCCGTGAGGGGCTCTCTGGTGAAGGGTCTCCCAATGAGGAACAGGGGCTCTGGAGGGAGCGGAAGTTCCTGAAGGGCCTGTCGCGGACAGGGAAATCTCCAAGGAGACGGGAGCAGAAGGAGAGGAAGAGGAAGAAGAAGAGGGAGGAGAAGGAGGGGAGCCGGCGAGCAAAGGGGATGCTTCGGCCGGGGCCTTCCTTGTTGGAGCCGAAACGTCCAAGGCTTCCCAAACGAGGGCCCTGGCGGTGGAAGCTGGGCTGTCAAGAAGCTCATGGGTCGTGGGAGTTCTGGATGGCTCCCTGGGAGCAGATTTCCACTCGCGCGACCCGGAAGTAAGCGCAGGTTCTCCACTCTGATATGGTCCGCGTTCCAAGGGGAGGAGAGTTCTTCAATTGGAGGGGGTCACCCGGAAGACCTTGTCGAGGTGGCCTTCCGTTGTGCTGGGGTGCCAAACGAGGCTTTCCTTCTCCCCGAGATTGATGACCTTGCTCTTACAAGGATCGCCATAGACTACGCATCTCGGGTAAGTTATCGCACCAAAGTTGGATCTCTGGTTAGTTAGTTCGTCTGTCTTTTATGCGTGTCATCCTTTTTCGCAGAGCGCCCTGATTATAAGGGCATTGAAATGGCGCTTGCATTTGGCGTTGGAGCTTGGTCCCGGGCCCGCTATGAGGCCGACCTCTTCAAGGAGAGGGGGAGTCGACTGAGAAACTCTCTCGAGCCCTGGTAACTTTCAAAGGGAGCTCGGGGAGGCTTGCAGAATTCTTGCAGTTGAGAGGGAGAGAGCCCCCTGACTCGCTGCACAGGTTGGCGAGCTCCAGCAGGAGCTTGGGGAGGCCAACGGATTCTCGCGGTGAGAGGGAAAGAGCCTCCCAACTTACCGTTCAAATTGGCGAGCTTCAAGGCTTCCGTGAGCAATTGAGAAGGCTAATTCGGAGCTTGCTCAGGCCAGGGCGGAGCATGAAGGCAAGGTTAAGTCCATGCAGCTATACTTTGATAAGAGGTGGGACCAGCTGAAAGCTAGCCACGCCAAAGATAAGGCCGGCTGGAGTGAAAAGCTCGAGGAGGAAGAGCGCAAATGCCAGCGGCAGCAGGACCACCTTACCCGCATAAGCAAGGAGCTTGCCGATACACAAGATCGGCTAAAGTGGTCGGATGAACGTGCTGCCCGACTGTCAGATGAGGTCGACTTTGCTCGTCAGGAAGTTGGAGATACCCAGGCCCGGGTGGACGAGCTAAAAGAGAGTCTTCGCCAGAGCCAGTCGGCTAGGTCTAGGACTCTCAACAGGGTTCACGTGCTGAGGGAGAGTTAGCCCGGCGGGAGGATCAGGTATGGCTCTATTGGATCCATTCATTTTGACCTTTCGATTTTTGCTTTACTCGGCCTTTTTGCCTATAGACGCATAAGATGAGGTAGGAATTCCAGAGACGGTTGGAGGCGTTCAGAGAGGAGGCGGCCTTGAGGCACCGAAGGATCTCCGAACTGGAGAAGCAATTAACCGAGACAAATGTGCGGGCCTCCTCGGCGGTGGAGGAGTACAAGAAATCCACCGAATTCACCGACGAACGTAGGGCGGCCTGTGCCGATGCATTTCAGCTGGGCGAAGATGAGGTGAGGGCTAAGGTTGCCCAGGCTTACCCGGACCTGGACCTGTCGTGCCTAGATGCTGAACATTATGAAGCATACACCCCAGGGGTCGAGGAGGACGAATATGAAGAAATATCTGATGTCGACCTTGATGCCATCCTGGAGCTGATGCGGCTGCCGACGTATCCTGTCGTAGTACCTTTGAGAAGGGAGAGCCAAGTAACGCTCCTGCTGGTGCGGCCGCAGGAGATGCTGGGTTGATCCCGAGTCCTGACCCTTTGGGGGGTCATATGTATTCTCTTTCCTCTCTCTCGTTTTGTAATTTGACCGGAGATCAATAAATAGATTGGCCGTTTTCATCTATTGGTTCTCCCTGAATGGTTTCTTGTCTCAAGTTTTGGTGGAATGTCCTGGTAAAGGTCGAGGTGTGGGGGTTGTCTCGACAAAGAGGTCGGATGCCAACGCCGCCTGGTGTGAGACGATTTAACTTGGCTTAGGCCGAATGACACGGTGGTTCGACAAAATTCGAAGAACGGGATAGCCTTTCGGGGCTGAAGGACGAAGTAACTCGGCTGGGGCCGAAGGACAAAGTAGCTCGGCTGGGGCCGAAGGATGAAGTAGCTCGGCTGAGAGCAGATATTTCAATTGGTTTTTGAAGTATAGGAACAGCTCTGGCCCCACAAAAGGGGGGTTAGGTGATGCCTAGGCCTTACGCGCAACCAACTGGGGGTTCATTACCGAGGAACGCACGGCGTCCACACCCCTTAATTGCTTTGTCAGTGTTCTGTCTCTTCTCAGGCGAGTCGATTTTCGTTTTGCCGAAATGGATGATACGGCTTTGACGCCAGTAAAAAGCTGCTCTGGAGCCTTCCGGGAGGCCTTTATTGTGTTGGTCTTTTCCCACGCAGGTTGTTTCGACGTGTATGCAAGCGTTTGCCCGCCATTGGAGGATGTCATTCTCGTAGACAATCCCCTGGATCTATCAGTTTCCGTAGGATCGGCGGGCGATTTTCTGCGTTTAACAACCATGATTCGGGATCAAAGGAAATCTTTGCGTGCGTCATGGTTCAGGCATGGGCTTGGCGCGCAATGGGGCGCTGCTTTCATCCTGGGAGGCCACATGGTGGCATGGGTTAGGTGTTTTGAATCTCGGGGCTTCCGGCTTTGATAGCTGCTCCCGGTTCATTTTTGCCTATAAAAAGGGGAAGAGGGGTCGTGTTAGGCCGTCCTCAAAGTTTCCTTCCCTGTTGGAGTTTCCACAATGCCCATCTCTCTGGTATTTTGAGTGGGGGATCGAACTTTTCTTTCATAAGTCATTCTCCCCCAGATAGCTGGGGTGACGAAGGAGCCGCTGGAGATTGGCTCACCCTGAGGGGATGAGTCCCGAGATCATATGGAGAGCGCACAGGAGAGCCGCAGAGATCATATGGAGAGCGCACATATGCTCTTCCAGTGTGTCCTTTGTGGTTCTCCCTTGGGACGTACGATGGGAAGTGTACGCGGGCTCCCCATGACTCGCTTGAACTTCTCCTCCTCCCCCGGTTTGGATTCTGGGCTTGCTCGCCTGGGGAATCTTTCGCCGCATGGGGAGGGTGCGATGGTGTGCCGCCCGCAGGTACCTTGCCTTTGAGTTTGGGCAAGGTGGAGCGTACACACTCGGTTTGGGAGAGCGTTCTGGTGCCAGGGTCTGTGAGCTTCCTACCCACTCGTCGGGGGGCCTCTCGGTTGGGTGGTTTGGGGTAATATCCCGTCCACCCTTTCCGATCACTCTGATATCCCGGTTGGGTCGCCGAGATATCATTATTTACTGAAGCTGCCGCAACTGTTGGTCCATGTCGTCCGCCTGTTATTGGCTCGAGCTGACCGTTCATGGTTTGTCTAATTTATCGGTCCGGACGCCGGAGTCACAGTTGCCCATATTGCTTTGGAGCAGCTGCCCGAGCTTTGTATTCGTCTTCATTTTATGTATTTCAATGCTCTTGTATGCCTCTCAGGCAGTTGTAATCGGTTTCGATGGCAATGAAATAAAGAAAGTTTTGCTCTATTTCTCAATTTCTGTCTCTTTTGTGCCAGGTTGTTGTTGTTGGCCAAGGGGCATAAGGACATCTCGTTCGTTTTTAGACGAGGATCCCACGTCATCCGAACTAGTCGGGGCTTGTGAGCTGCCCGGGTCTAGACGAGGTTTAGAGATTGTTTGGTGGTAAGATATGTTCCTTAACTCTGGCCGAAGCTCGAAGATTCATGCTTCGACCCTATTGGAGCTCGGACATTGGTGGCTCGGCCCTGCCGAGGTTCGGAGAAGGTTGCTTGGTCCTGCCAAGGTTCGGAGGTCTTATTGCTCGGCCCTGCCGAGGTTCGGAGATTGGCGGCTTGGCCCTGCCAAGGTTCAGAGATTTAGAGCTCGGAGGGGTGACTTAGTCATCACCATGAGTCATGATGCTAGTCCCTGTGGGGTTCGGTGAGGGGCGTCAAGGCAGAACGGGCGGTGCATGTCACGCCCTCCATTTATGACATGACTACTCCCGAGGGAACGAATTATTGTCAGGCGCTGGAGCTCTCTCTTTTTCACGCTTCCCGAAAGGCAGCCAGTTTAAAAGAGCTTGGGGAAGTGTTGAGAACATTTATTGCGGGGGGCCGGCAGATCGGAAAGTACCCCGTTCCTAGAGAAGAAAATGGGGGTTTCCAAAGTTCATCCGCATTACCGATTTCGCTCGGGATGGGGCATGACCCTTCGGATTCTGCAGGCGCCGGTTAAAGCGGTGACACGTGGCGAATTCTTACGGGTTGGTGGTTACGGCCCGACTGATCGAAATACTCACTTGAAAAGTATAAATACGGACGGGGGGTGCTGGTGTTTTCCATCCCTTTGATTCGACCTTAGAACAGCTTTCGACATGGCCTCTCGAGGAGGAGAGCAGTCATCTGATGGTTTAAGAGCGGTGATCAATGGCTTGCTGCGTCCAGAGGGGGGCCATCCCACCATCACGGTCGACGGCAGGCCTTGGCGTCGGCCTGCGCGAGCCACCAGCGGCTCGAGAGGGTCGTCGAAGAGTACGTCACCGTTACTACGAGGGAGGTCGCGGCCCTCCACGGTGGTGGACCGGCAACGGGGGGAGATATCATCTCTCCACTGACAAGTTGCCGAGCTCTCCCAGCGCTTGGAGGATTTGTTAGCTTCTGGAGAAGACAGTGAGCCTTAGCGAGGGCTCTTTTGCTTCTTTTTCTTTCTTTTACTGTTGTTGTCTTTCTTTTTCTTTTCAATGAATACAAGGATTTGGCATACTGTGCATTCTGTTGCTTTCGAAGCATTCGCCCATATTTGATTGAGATCTTCAGCCGCCCGAGTTCGAGCTAATTTTAGGAGATCACGGGTGGGTTTCGTTTAGGGCACGTAGCCACCCAAATTCGAACATAGTTTAGGAGATCGCTTAGGTTGGTCGGGGCTTGTAAGCTGCCCGAATTCGAACCAATTTTCTTGGGGGGTCACTGGTCTCTGTTTGGACCAGTGGCGGACCTAGGCGGTCCTTTAGAAGGAGATCCTTTACTTCTTCCGGAGTATCAGGAGGTTTTTTTTTATTTTTATTTTATTTTTAGGGTATTCGAGAAGTCACCCGCTTCAAACGACGCCCTGGGGTGCGTCTAAGGCGCGAGGGCTTTGCTCTTTAGGCCGATGATTCGGTCATCGGCACGATCAGGGTGTGGGAATGTTGCTCGGTTGGCCCGAGGAACTTGATAGTTAAGGTCGCTTCTCGGCTTCGGCCGAGGTTTCTAGTAGCAGAACATAGCCCTTGGCTTTGGCCAAGGTTTACGCACTCCGGTTTCGGCCAAGGCTTCAGAGATCGTAGCCCTGTCTAGGCTCAGGGTTTTTGTTGCTCGACCCTGCTGAGATTTGGTGATTTGTTACTCGACCTAGCTGAGGTTCGGAGAGTTTGTTGCTCGGCCCTGCCGAGGTTCGAAGAATTTGTTGCTCGGCCCTGCTGAGGTTCGGAGACTTTGTTGCTCGGCCCTGCCGAGGTTCGGAGAATTTATCGCTCGGCCCTGCCGAGGTTCGAATTTTCCTGTTCAAATAGGTAACTCGGTCGTGCCGAGGATTGGTGGGCAGCACCTGTTTCTTTTCGCAATTTTTGGCGACATAATGTATAATGATTCATGTTGCAAATTTACGAAAACATGTGCCGACAGAAAGGTATAATAAGGTATAATGAGGTGAGCCTATGAAGGACATACCCTATTGATAATACTTACGAGATTGTCTGAGTTCCAGGTTCGGGGGATGGACTTTCCGCTCAAATCTTGCAGCTTGTAGGTCCCCGGTCCAACGATCTCCGCTACTTGATAGGGGCCTTCCCAATTTGGTGCCAGTTTCCCTTGCTCCAGCGGTTTGGAGACAGATGCTTTCCAGAGAACAAGGTCGCCGGGCAGGAAAGCTTTCCCCTTAACCCTGGAGGCGTGGTAGCGGGCCACCCTTTGCTGATAGGTAGCCACTCTAATCCGGGCTTTCTTTCTGACCTCCTCTACCAGGTCGAGATTGGTACGGAGCTGTTCGTTGCTAGCTTCCTCCGAGTAGCTCTCCACCTGCAGCGAAAGGAGGCCTATCTCTACAGGGATAATGGCCTCTGTGCCGAAGGCAATCCAGAATGGGGTTTCACCTGTGGGGACTCTCGGTGTGGTGCGGTAGGCCTACAGGACATGGTGCAACTCGTCTGCCCACTTGCCTTGGGCTCTGGAGAGACGAGCTTTGATTCCTTGAAGCAGAGTCCTGTTGGTCGCTTTAGCTGCTCCATTGGCTTGCGGATGCCCGACCGAGGTGAGGTGGTGACGGATTCCGTGCTCTTCGCAGAACTGGCGGAACTTAGGGTTATCGAATTGTCTGCCGTTATCAGTGATTATGGTGTGCGGAGGCCGAAGCGGCAAATGATGGACCTCCATACAAAATCTTGGCCCGTGCCTTGGTTATTTGTGCAACCGCCTCTGCCTCGACCCATTTTGTGAAGTAGTCGATGGCGACAAACAGAAATTTCTGCTGCCCCGTAGCGAGAGGAAAGGGGCCGAGAATGTCCATCCCCCACTTAGCAAAGGGCCAAGCGGAGGAGATAGGAACCAGACTGCTGGAGGGGAGCCTCTGAATGCTTGAATGCCTCTGGCATGGGTCATAAGTTTGGACAAGGTCGTCTGTATCCTTTTGCATGGTCGGCCAGTAGTACCCTTGGCGCAGCACCTTGTGGCACAGGGACCGGCTCCCAAATGACTTCCGCAAATTCCTTCGTGCACCTCCTGGAGGGCATAGTCTACTTCAGACGGGTGGAGGCATCTGAGCAGTGCATGGAGAAGGATCGTTTGTAGAGCTGGTCATCGATTAGCACATAATGGGTGGCCTGCAGCTTTAGCTTTCTGGCCTCTCTCCGGTCGGATGGAAGCGACCCTTCTTTGAGGTACTTAAGAATGGGGTCGAACCATGATGGTTCGGTCTCAACTTGCATTATTCGGTCGGCTTCTGCGATGCTGGGTTTCTCCAAGGTCTCCAGGTGGAATTTTTGCTCGGCGTCCATTGACTCCGTGGTCGCCAATCGGGACAGCAGGTCGGCACGAGCATTCTCGGATCTGGGAATCTGAGTAATCTCAAACTCGAAAAAATGGGGAAGTAGGCTTCGCACCTCTTGAAGATATCGAACCATATTTGGTTCCCGAGCTTCAAACTCTCCTCGCACATGACCTGCCACTAGCTGGGAGTCGGTGAAAGCATTAAGTTTCTCCACCTTCAGGTTTCGGGCGATTCGGAGACCGGCCAGCAGGGCTTCATACTTAGCTTCGTTGTTGGAGGCTGGGAAGGAGAAGCGGACACCATATTCAAAAGTCGCCCCCTCCGGACTGGTGAGAACCAGTCCCGCACCGGAGCGGTGAGCGTTAGATGACCCGTCGACATGGAGGAGCCACCGGGCACCAGATTTTGGCTCTTCGGGGGAGTTAGGGGTGGAGCCGTCCTCCGGGATGTACACTCGAGGAGGAAATCGGTTAACACCTGAGCTTTGATGGCTGGGCAAGGCTGAAAGTGGATATCATGCTCGCTCAGCTCGACGGCCCACTTGGTCATTCTTCCTGATGTATCCGGGCGGTGGACTACCGCCTTGATGGGTTGGTCAGTCAGGACCGTCACAGAATGCACCTGAAGTATGGTCGCAGCTTCCGAATTGAGGTGATCAGGCCAACACCAACTTTTCAATTCTGCTATATCTTGTCTCCGCATCGCGGAGTAGTCTGCAACATAGTAAATCGGCTTCTGGACCTTGTTTTCCTCTCTGACTAGCACCGAGCAGACGGCACCCTCTGAAATAGCCAGATATAAGAACAGCGTCTTGCCTGGGCTTGGACTGCTGAGGAGCAGGGGCGAGCCGAGGTACTTCTTGAGATCTTGAAATAATTTCTGACACTCAGGGGTCCACCGAAAGTTCTTAGCCGATCGGAGGGTTTTGAAGAAGGGGAGGCACCTTTCGGCCGAGCGCGCCATGAAGCGGTTGAGGGCCGCTATCCTCCCAGTTAGGCGCTGGACCTCTTTAATAGATGCCGGAGGCGCCATTTGTTGAAGAGCTTGAATCTTCTGGGGGTTAGCTTCGATACCGCACTGGGAGACCGAAGCCGAGAAATTTCCCAGAGTTAACGCCGAAGGCGCATTTAGTTGGATTGAGCCTCATCCATACTTGTGGAGCGTTGCAAAGCTTTCTGAGAGGTCCTCGATGTGCTGTGATGCTTCTTTGCTTTTAACCAGCATGTCGTCGACATACACCTCCATATTCCGGCCGATTTGCTCCTTGAACACTTTGTTCACCAGCCTTTGGTAGGTGGCCCCTGCATTTTTAAGACCAAAAGGCATGACACGATAACAGTAAGTACCTCGGTCGGTTATGAAGGCAGTCTTTTCTTCATCCTCGAGGGCCATCCGGATCTGATTGTAGCCGGAGTAAGCATCCATGAATGTCAGCATTTGATGACCCGAGGTGGCGTCCATAAGCTGGTCAATCCGGGGAAGAGGAAAGCTGTCTTTGGGCAGGCTTTGTTGAGGTCGGTGAAGTCGATGCAAATCCGTCACTTGCCGTTCGACTTCTTCACCATGACGACATTTGATAGCCAGCTCGGGTAGTTTACCTTCCAGACGAAGTTTGCCTTGATGAGTTTATCAACTTCTTCTTCAATAGCCTTCTGCCGCTCTGGGGCAAAGCTCCTCTTCTTTGCTTGACGGGCCTGTGCATCTCATCCACGTTGAGACGATGGACGCGAACCTCGGGGCTGATCCCCGGCATGTCAGAGGCGACCAGGCAAGACGTCGGCGTTGCTTCGGAGAAACTCGATCAACTTGCGCCGAGGTTCGCCCTTTAGCAGTGACCCAATTTTTATGGTTCGGTCGGGACGAGCCTCATCCAACGGCACTTCCTCCAGCTCCTCGGCTGGTTCTCCTCGCTGTTCGGCGAAATCCTCCCGAGCATCCAGCCCGTCAACCTCCGGCATTCTGGACTGAAGGCTGGTAACGAAGCATTGCCGAGCCATGGTTTGACTTCCTTGAACAACTCAACTCCCTGCCAGCGGGAATTTCATGGATAAGTGTGGGATGGAGACAACTGCCTTGAGGGACATCAGGCCGGGTCTACCGAATATCGCGTTGTATGGGGACCTGAGTTTGGTCACTAGGAAGTCTGTGTGAACATGGCCATGAGGGGCCAGGCTCCTGCGTGAACTGTCAGGGTGACGACCCCTTCCGGGGTGATGACGTCGCCTGTGAATCCCATTAGGGTGGAATCCACAGCTCGAAGGTTTTCCGTGAGCAGTTTCATCTTGGCAAACACATCGAGGTACAAAACATTCACGAACTTCCACTGTCAACAAGGATCCGGCTTACATCATAGTTATTTAAATTGAGGGATACAACCAATGCATCATCGTGGGGGAACTGTATCCCTCGAAGATCATCGTCAGAGAAGGAGAGCTCGCCCGTCGTGCTTTCTTTGGTGCTGATCCCTCGTCACCACTCCTGGAGCTCGAGTCGCCGGCCTCTTCGATCACGTTGATGTGGCCGATCACGGGCGGATTTGGTGGAGGGGAGGTTGCTGAAGTTCGGGCTAGCGGTCTCCCCTTGTCCTGGCTTGGGAGCCCTCCTGAATTGGTTTAGCCGGCCCCGCTGGATCAGCCTTTCGATTTCATTTTTCAGCTGCCAGCATTCCTCAGTGTTCGGAGATTGTTGAAAAATTATATGCCCCAATCTTATTGATTTTGATGATTACCAAAAGCCATGTGTATATTAAATGATGTAATGAGTTTATTTACATGAGCAATGAATTTATTTAGAACAATGAATGAGAATGTTAAAGTATAACTTTAATCAAATTGAAAGTAACTTCAAGTTCAATGTTTAAGCTTTCAAAAAGAAATTCAATACTTCATATTTTAATCAATGAGTTTTTGGAACATTTCTTGAATTGATTCCTAATGTCAATTTTATTATATTCAAGTCAAAATATTGATTTAAAATGAATCTGGAACGAATTTAAAGTCAATCAGAAAACTTTCTGATTTTTGATACGTTCCGGAGCCGACTCTTGAGTTTCAGAGTCGACTCCACTCAGAGTACAGAAATGACTGTCTGTCTCGAGTCGACCCATGCAATTTCTCGAGTCGACCCCCGATTCTGTCGAGCCGACTCCATGACTGTGCGAGTCGACTCCGCTCAGACACCAGAGGTGTATTTTTTCTGAGCACTTCGCGAGTCGACCCCCAACTTTTCATGAGTCGACCCCCGACTGTCAGGAGTCGACACTTTACTTTTGATGAGTCGACCCTTTGACTTTCTGAGTATTTCTATTTTTGGTATCACGACCTCGAGCCGACTCGCGGAAAGCATGAGTCGACTCCAGCAAATCTGGGCAAGATTTTTCCGAATGCCAACTCAGCGTCAACGGTAAGATTTTTAATTAACGGCTATTTTTCTTTGTTTCTAACGGCTATATTTTGCAGAATCTATAAATAGAGAAGCCGTTTTCAAATCAAAGATATACAAATAGAGAGATATTCATTTCAAGAGAAAAAAAAGAAAAATCGAAAAAACAGAGCTTCATTTGAAAAAATCCGTGATTCAAAATAGAGTGAAAGAAAGAGTGTGAAATCAAAGGAAGCTCCTTCTGTGCTCAAGCTCAACAATCCAAGGAAGCTTCAGAAGAAAATCCAAGAGCTATTCAAGAGCATCTCAAGTGATTTTCAACACTCAAAGAAAAGAGGAAAAGCTCAAATCAACTCCAACTACATTCCGTGAAGAATCCGAGCTGAGGCCCGATTCTACACTTCAAAGGAGTTGAGGAAAAGAGGAAAAGAAGAAAAGCTCAAAGCCAACCAACTGCAAATCAGGCTTTTCTAAACTTTATTCTTATATTGTTTATCTGCTCATTAAGGAGCTTTGTAACTGAAAAACATATTTCTATTCTTTGTGTCTAGTTCAATCTGGGGGATTGAACTAGTGGAGGTAGTCTTACCTCGGTACAAGCTTGGTAAAGCTTGGGTTAGGGTTTTTGTGCTGGTGAGCCCTTGAAAACCAGCTGGGTTCGTTGTGATCCCGGGAAAACAACAAGTTTGAGTTGTGAGCTTGTAAAACAACTCTGCTGTAATCAAGGAAGATTATAGTGTGGACCCAAGTGAATCTTGGGAGTGGACGTAGGTGTTGGATACACCGAACCACTATAAAATCTTTGTGTTTGCCGTGCTTTCATTGACTCTTTCTCTATCTCTGTTTTATTCACTGCACTTTATATTTGCATTGCTATTGCCTTCATTCTTCTTAAGCAAACATTTTTAAAAGGCTAATTTTTAAAGAACCCAATTCACCCCCCCCTCTTGGGTTGTCATCTGGGCCAACAATTGGTATCAGAGCTAGTGCTCATTAGATTTTGATCACACGATCAAGAGCTAAAGTTCCAAATGGCAACACAAGTTGGATCATTTGCTGAAGGTCATTCTACGAATAGACCTCCACTGTTTAATGGTTCAAATTATTCTATTGGAAAGCTAGAATGAGGATATTCATTCAAGCTTCTGATTATGAGCTATGGGGTGTTATAATCAATGGACCTAGTACACCCACACATGTTATAGATGGCACTATTGTTCCTAAGCCCGAAAGGGACTGGAATGATAATGATAGGAAATGGCACAGCTTAATGCTAAGGCCATGAATGTCTTATATTGCTCCTTAGATGCTAATGAATTTAATAGAATCTCCACATGTAATTCCGCAAAGGAGATTTGGGATAGATTAGAGGTTACCCATGAGGGTACCAACCAAGTAAAAGAATCTAAAATTAATATTCTTGTTCATAAATATGAATTGTTTAGCATGGAACAATCTGAAACCATTGCATGCATGTACACTAGATTTACAGATATTGTAAATGGTTTGAAAAGTCTTGGTAAGACATATACTAACTCTGAACTTGTTCGAAAAATTCTTAGGTCATTACCAAGATCATGGGAAGCAAAAATGACAGCAATCCAAGAAGCTAAGGACCTCAACACTTTACCCTTAGAGGAGCTTCTAGGATCTCTTATGACCCATGAGCTGACTATGAGGCAGCATGTAGAGGAGGACACAAAGAAAAAGAAAGTAATTGCCCTCAAAGCTGCAAAAGAAGAAGAGAGCAGCAGTGATGATGATGATGATGATGAAGAGACTGCTCTCTTAGCAAAGAAATTTAAAAGATTCATGAGGAGAAAGAAACCCTTCCACAAGAAAAAATTTGGAGCTAAGTGGGAAGGAGAAAAGGATAAAAAAGGACAAGGACAAAGAAAAAGAGAAAGACCCCTTGACTTGCTATGAGTGTAATAAACCGGGGCACTTTAGGAATGAATGTCCTAAATTGAAGAAAGCCTACAAAAAGAAAAAGAAGGCTTATGTGGCGACTGGAGTGACAGCGAGGAATCTTCTTCCGAAGAAGAAGAACAAAAGGAAGTCGCAAACGTATGTTTATGGCGGACGACAACGATGAGGTAAGTTCCGACAACCCTTGCGATGAATTTGCTTTTGATGAACTTTTTGATGCTTTTAATGAACTTGTTGGGGATTTCAAGGTTTTGAAAAAGAAATACAAGATTTTGAAAAATGAAAACTTAACTTTCATTCAAGAAAAGGAAAATCTTAATAATGAAGTTAAGAAACTTAAATCTGAAAATGAAATTTTAATAAAAGAAAAGAATCAATCTCTAATGAAAATGATAAACTAAGGAAAGAGGTTGAAAAACATAAGAACATAGTTGATAAGTTTACATTAAGCTCAACTAAATTAGACATGTTATTAAATAGTCAAAAAGCAGTTTTTGACAAAGCCGGATTAGGATATAACACTTTAAGAAAACAAAAATCACTTAAAAATATTTTTGTGCGTGCTGGCCAAAGTAATTTTACATGCTTTAAATGTAATCAAAAAGGACATAAATCTTATGAATGTAAAATTCTAAAACCTAATAAAAACTTAAATGTTAAAGGAAAGAAAATATGGGTTCCGAAAGGAACAATATTTGTTGGTACTAACCATGAAGGACCCAAGAAAGCTTGGGTACCTAAACATAAAGTTTGATATCATTGCAGGAATGTCTTGTGGCCAAGAGATCAAAGAGAAAGTGGTATCTTGATAGTGGCTGCTCAAGACATATGACGGGTGACAAAGAAGAATTCATCACCCTTGAAGAAAAGAAAGGAGGAGTTGTTACATTTGGCGACAATGGCAAAGGCCAAATCTTGGGGTTTGGTAACATTCAAATAACTCCCTCCACATATATTGAAATGTACTTTATGTTGATGGTTTAAAGCATAACTTAATTAGTATAAGTCAATTATGTGACAAAGGTTTTAAAGTATCATTTGAATCTTCTTTATGCACTGTAGCTAATCCCATTGATAATAGCATTGTTTTTATTGGAAATAGAAATGGCAATGTATACATGATTGACTTAGACAATTGTCTACTAATAATCATTGCTTAGTTGCTAATAATGCTAATATGAATGAGATTGGTTGGTTGTGGCATCGAAGATTAGGTCACGCAAGCACACACCTGATTTCAAAACTAATTAGAATGGATTTAGTAAAAGGTTTACCTAAATTAGATTTTGAAAATAACAAAATATGTGATGCATGTCAGTTTGGAAAACAAACAAGAAGTTCTTTCAAATCTAAAAATATTGTTTCAACTTCTAGGCCATTAGAGCTACTTCACATGGACCTTTTTGGACCAACTAGAACCACAAGTCTAGGAGGAAAGAAATATGGTCTTGTGATAGTAGATGATTACTCTAGATTCACTTGGGTAATGTTTTTAGCTCACAAAGATGAGACTTTCTCGATATTCATGAAATTCTTCAAGAAAGTAACAAATGAGAAAAACACTACCATAGTGTCTCTAAGAAGTGATCATGGAACTGAATTTGAAAATCACTTATTTGAAAGTTTTTGCAATGAAAATGGTATTAATCATAACTTTTCTGCACCTAGGACCCCACAACAAAATGGTGTAGTTGAAAGGAAAAATAGGACTCTAGAAGACATGGCCCGTACCATGCTATGTGAAAGTAAACTCCCGAAATACTTTTGGGCGGAAGCTATTAACACAGCATGTTACATCCTAAATAGAGCTTAATAAGACCTATTTTAAAGAAAACACCTTATGAATTATGGCATGATAGAAAACCCAACATTAAATATTTTCATGCATTTGGTTGTAAATGTTTTGTTCACAATAATGGTAAAAATAATTTAGGCAAATTTGATGCTAAATCTGATGAAGGAATATTCTTAGGATACTCAATAACTAGTAAAGCATATAGAGTATTTAACAAGAAAACTTTAGTTGTTGAAGAATCCATTCATGTAGTTTTTGATGAATCTTTAGCAACTCGTTCCGAAAATTTGATGATGAAGAAGATACAAACTAATTGAAAAGATCTTGAAAAATTAAATATTGATGTATCTTTAGATCATGAGCAAGACGCTAAAGATAATGATTCACCTAAGGATGATGATACTAACACTAATCATAATGATGTAGATCTACCTAGGGATTGGAGATATGCTTATAGTCACCCTAAGGAATTGATTATAGGTGATCCATCTCAAGGAATAAGAACTAGATCATCTATGAGAAACATTAGTAATCATCTTGCATTTGTATCACAAATTGAACCTAAAACTATTGAAGAAGCTGAAAAAGATAATAATTGGATGTTAGCAATGCAAGAAGAATTAAATCAATTCACTAGAAATAATGTATGGACTTTAGTTGAAAGACCTAAAAATCATTCTGTTATAGGATCAAAATGGATATTTAGAAATAAACTAGATGAAAATGGCATAGTAATTAGAAACAAAGCTAGATTAGTTGCAAAAGGATATAATCAAGAAGAAGGTATTGATTTTGATGAAACCTTTGCACCAGTAGCTAGATTAGAAGCCATTAGACTATTACTTGCATTTGCATGTCATATGAATTTTAACTTATTTCAAATGGATGTAAAAAGTGCTTTTCTAAATGGATTTATAAATGAAGAAGTATATGTAGAACAACCACCAGGTTTTGAAGATCATGAATTTTCAAATCACGTTTTTAAATTGCACAAAGCATTATATGGTTTGAAACAAGCACCTAGAGCTTGGTATGATAGATTAAGTAAATTCTTAATTGAAAATGATTTTATAAGAGGAAATGTTGATAAAACATTTTTTTGAAAAGAAAAGGTAAAGATTTATTAGTAGTTCAAATATATGTTGATGATATCATTTTTGGTGCTACTAACAATATTCTATGTCAAGAGTTTGCTAAGTTGATGCAGGGCGAATTTGAAATGAGCATGATGGGAGAACTCAACTTCTTCCTTGGACTCCAAATCAAACAAAGCAAAGAGGGAATCTTTATCAACCAAACAAAGTACACAAGAGAAATTCTAAAGAAGTTTGGTATGGAATCAATCAAACCCCTCGGAACACCAATGAGTCCTTCATGCAAGCTGGACAAAGATGAAGAAGGTAAGAAGGTTGATCAAAAATATTATCGAGGTATAATCGGATCCCTACTTTACTTAACTGCAAGTAGACCAGACATAATGTTTGCTGTTTGCTTATGTGCTAGATTTCAGTCTGAACCTAAAGAATCACATTTAATTGCTGTTAAAAGAATACTAAGATACTTAAGTGGAACAAAAAATGTAGGTTTATGGTATTCTAGAGACTCAACATTAAATCTGATTGCATACACTGATTCTGATTATGCTGGATGTAAGTTAGATAGAAAAAGCACAAGTGGTGCATGCCAATTCTTAGGAAGTAACTTAATCTCATGGTTTAGCAAAAAGCAAAATTCAGTTGCATTATCAACTACTGAAGCTGAATATGTAGCAGCTGGAAGTTGCTGTGCTCAAATCCTATGGATTAAGCGACAACTTGAAGACTATGGTATCACACTTGATAAAACACCTATAAGATGTGATAACACAAGTGCAATTAATCTAACAAAAATCCAATTCAACATTCTAGAACCAAACACATAGAAATTAGATATCATTTTATAAGAGAACATGTTGCAAATAATGAAATATGTCTTGATTATGTTAATACTGAAGAACAATTAGCAGATATATTTACAAAACCCTTAAGTGAAGAAAGATTCTGTTATCTTAGAGGAGAGTTAGGGATTTGTGATCCATTAGAATGAATTTGAAACCCCTAAGGAAAGTTTATCTAAAATTCTTTCAAATCCTTGATCTTTAAGGAAATCTTATCTAGAATTCACATCTAATTGATCTATTCAAATCCAATGATTATTTTATCAATTTTTATGATCAATTTCCGGACACATTTCAGAAATTTCATGTTTTTGCTCTGAAATGGTCTCGGAGCCGACTCGGTGAGTATCGGAGTCGACTCCAGGTTTCTACTGAAACTCTCGAGTCGACCCCTTCTCGGCGCGAGTCGACTCCACTTCGGGATAGTTTTCTGTGACTGTCCGGAGTCGACCCCTCGCTTTGCGGGAGCCGACTCGAAGTGGTCCCAGGTCGATTTATCTAGGGCAGAGTCGACTCGCCGTTCATTTCTAACGTCTCAATCTCTCAAAATACTCTCTCCAAAATACTTCCAGACCTTCCAAATTCCTCAAAAATCCCTGATTAACCCTTCCAATCGATCAATGGCCCCTAAAACTCGAGGTTCTAACCTTGGTGCGGCCGGTAAGAGGAAGAGGGCGTGAGGAAGACCGTGAGGCGTCCGGTTCGTGAGCCTTCACCTAGCTCGGATTCAACCTCATCTTCCTCAACTCCAAATGCTTCTCCATCTACGCTCCTTCTCAGGTAGATAGACTTGCCGATAGAATCATAACTACGGGGAGGAAAGTAGATTTTGAATTGTTTGAAGCTGAGGGATTTCTTTTGGGAAGACAGTTGATAGAGATGGGTTGGGAAAAGATCTGCTCCTTAGATTGTCCTACCTATCCCAGCTCTTGTCAAGGAATTTTATAAGAATCTATCTAGAGGAGATAATGGTCTTATAAGCATTGTTAGAGGAAATAGAATTTCAGTGACTGTAGAGCTGCTTTCAAGATTATTGGATCTACCCATGTCAGGAACATCTACATTTTCTTCTGAAGACAGAAGCCCAGCTCTTCTAGACTACTTAACCGGGAGGTTGTCGGTTTTGAGGAAGTTTTTGCCAATCAGTTATCCTTAGAACTGAGACTTCTCCACAACATCTGTAGTAGAATCCTTTTCCCAAGATTGGGAGATTTGATTATGTGTCAGAAAGGGATATTTTGT
>UESW01003186.1:67874-108068 GCA_900491605.1 Calamus simplicifolius | reverse complement strand
AGTGTGACATTGATGTGATATATTACATGCAATTGTTCAGTAAGTATAATCCACTGTTTTACTACATGATTGATGTATTGATGTATTGATGTGATGTGAGGTACTGTTATGTGTCGCCACGGCTCTCCTTTATCCTGTCATACCACACACGTCTAGAGACGTGTTCTGGTGGATTTCGACATGGCGTGACCCTGGTATCTTGACCTTTTAGTAGGGGGATACTTCTAGGGAATGCTTGTTACATTATTGGCGTGACCCTGGTATCTTGACCTTTCAGTAGGGGGATACTTCTAGGGAATGCTTTGATACATTATTGGCGTGACCCTGGTATCTTGACCTTTTAGTAGGGGGATACTTCTAGGGAATGCTGGTTATATTGGCGTGACCCTGGTATCTTGACCTTTTAGTAGGGGATACTTCTAGGGAATGCTTGTTGATACATTATTGGCGTGACCCTGGTATCTTGACCTTTCAGTAGGGGGATGCTTTAAGGGAATGCTGGCTGGTACACTATTGAGATATCGCAGGGCCGTGGGTCGCATTTACAGTTACCATTGAGAGTAAACAGTGGGTTTACTTACATTGCATGTCTGAGTAATTGTGAAATGTTTATGCATGCAGATCATTTATATGCTTATGATTGCTATGCTATGATTTAACTGTATAACATGGTTTACTTACTGAGTGTAAGCTCACAAAATTCTTACAATGTTTTTATCAGAGCCACAAGGTTGAGGATGGATGGTGGGGTGATGGATCTTCCATTGAATAAAGCAAGACCATTATTCTGTTGTAGCCCCAATATTTCATATGTGTAGGGCTTGATGCCCAGACTTTGTTATTGTGGTGTGTAAGGGTGTTAGCCCAAGACTTTTATTAATGTATTGACTTGGTCTTTATTTATAATGATGCTTTATGTTGAAAAATTTTATGACGCCTTGCGTGCCCGGCACGCGGCGGGTTGTCACCCTAGCCCGATATTGGGTCTGGGGCGTGACAGAAGGACTGAGTGAAGGCCGGTGAGCACCGGCTCCAAAACACCTGACGGCGCGGGTGTCGGAGTCAACAGCAACGCATGACCCCTCGGTCGTTCTAGAGATTGACCTTACAGTCGACATTCCGTCGGAGAGGGCGGTGGCTGAGGAGACACCTATGGAGGAGCCGGCTGCGGAGGAGCCAACGATAGCAGAGGAGCTCTTTGCTCCCAGTGAACCGACCCTCCCCGAGGCGGCTAGGAGCTGGGGCGAGGGCCATCGGGGGCAGTAAGCCCACCCCCCGAGTGGACGTCGACAAGCAGTCCGCGCGCCAAGCCAGAAAATGTTGAGGCAGCCGAAGGGAGTGGGGCCAGACCAGGGCCACCTCGAGACTCCATTCTGAACGACGGGCATTGGGCCGAGTGGGTCCTCTCACTAGTCTTCGTGCCCGAGGTCCTGGAAGAGCTCAGCCACCTGAAGGCGGGTACATTCTTCCAGAAGTCCTATGCAGCTCTCGTCAAGTAAGTGGTCCTGCAACCCTTCGCCTCTATATCTCTTTTCCTTCCCCCTTCCCCTTTTCTTTTTTTTTTTTTTTTACACGGAGCTTGCACGCAGCTTGTGAACTCCCTAAGGGCTGCGAGAGAGGTCATTCACGGAGGGAGACCCTTCTGTGTGAGCTCAAAAGGAGGCCGAGGAGGCTCATCATCGTGCGGAGGTGGCCGAGGGGGCCCTGGAGTCGGCCAGAACCGCTCGGGCTGACGAGATAAGGGCCGCTGAGAGCCGAGCAAAGGCCGAGGCCAATCATCTGTGAGTGGCACTCCGTTAGATGACGGACGCCGAAAACACCGTCGCAGCAAGAGACCTACACATCTCCGAACTGACCTTGGACATCGAAGAAACTGAGAGTCGGGCAACCGAGGCTAAAGAGAGAGCAAGGTCGGCCGAAGAAAGGGTAAGGTCGGTTGAGGAGAGGGCGAGGGTGCAGAAGAGGAGGCAAGTCACGCTCGGGAGGCCGAGAGGGCGGCAGCGGCAACTCTCGCCACTGCGGAAGGAGTTCAAGCCGCCGAAGTGGAAGCAACCATCGCAGCCAGGACCGTTGAGGACATAGAAGATTCAAAGCATCCGAGCGCTTTGCAAACGAACTGGCAGAAGCTTCGGCGGGGGCGTTTCTCCAAGGGTTTTAGCACGGGAAAGAAAAAGTCACCCGGGACTTGAACTTTCCTCAAGCCTTAGAGGTCGAGCTCGAAAGTCCCGAGGAGTTGGCCCCATCTGATGACGAGCCCACACTGGCAGAACCGTGAGCCTCCGCTTGTACTTTATTTTTGCAAGTCCGATTAGGTTGGCATTTGTAATTATTTGTAATTACTTTGAATTAATGAAATACCATTTTTCTCCAAGATGAATTGTCTGTCCATCTTCAACCTCCACCCCGAATTCATTGATTAGTGACGTGCGACCTCTCGGGGCTTCATCAGCACCGAGGGGTAACCCTTAATTCATTCGCGAGTCGAGTTAGCCATATATTAGGGCCGAACCTTGGGGCCAGGAAGGATGGGCTTCCTGGAGTCGGGGCATCGGACTCAGGGGGTCGGGGTAGAAGGGTTCCTGAGAACTGATAGCTCACCACTTTGCTGAAGGTGTATCGGGCTTTATTCCTGGATGGCCCTAGGGCTTTAAGTGCCGACGGGGTCGAGCTTTGTGCCTGGCTGGCCCGGGGCTTTAAGTGCCAACGGGAGTCGGGGCTTTGTGCCTGGCTGACCCAGGGCTTTAAGTGCCGACGGGAGTCGGAGCTTTGTGCCTGGCTGCCCAGGGCTTTAAGTGCCGACGGAGTCGGGCTTTGTGCCTGGCTGGCCCAGGGCTTTAAGTGCTGACGGGAGTCGGACTTTTTCCTGGCTAGCCTAGGGCTTTAAGTGCCGACGGGAGTCGGCTTTGTGCCTGGCTGGCCCAGGGCTTTAAGTGCCGACGGGAGTCAGGCTTTGTGCTGGCTGGCCCAGGGCTTTAAGTGCCGACAGGAGTCGGGCCTTGTGCCTGGCTGGCCAGGGCTTTAAGTGCCGATGGGAGTCAGGCCTTGTGCCTGGCTGGCCCAGGGCTTTAAGTGCCAATGGGAGTCGGGCCTTGTGCCTGACTGGCCCGGGCTTTAAGTGCCGACGGGAGTCGGGCTTTGTGCCTGGCTGGCCAAGGGCTTTAAGTGCCGATAGGAGTAGGGCTTTGTGCTTGGCTGGCCCAGGGCTTAAGTGCTGATGGAGTTGGGCCTTGTGCCTAGCTAGCCCAGGGCTTTAAGTGCCGACGGGAGTCGGGCTTTGTGCTTGGCTGGCCCTGGGCTTTAAGTGCCGACCGAAGTCGGGCTTTGTGCCTGGCTGGCCCCGGGCTTTAAGTGCCGACGGGAGTCGGGCTTTGTGCCTGGCTGGCCCAGGGCTTTAAGTGCCGACGGGAGTCAGGCTTTATTCCTGGCTGGCCCCAGGGCTTTAAGTGCCGACGGGAGTCGAGCTTTGTGTCTGGCTGGCCCAGGGCTTTAAGTGCCGACGGGAGTCAGGCTTTGTGCCTGACTGGAGGGCTTTAAGTGCTGATGGGAGTCGGGCTTTGTGCCTGGCTGGCCCAGGGCTTTAAGTGCCGACGGGAGTCGTGCTTTGTGCCTGGCTGGCCCAAGGCTTTAAGTGCCGACGGGAGTTGGGCTTTGTGCCTGGCTAGCCCAGGACTTTAAGTGCCGATGGGAGTTGGGCTTTATTCCTGGCTGGCCCAGGGCTTTAAGTGCCGACAGGAGTCAGGATTTATTCCTGGCTGGCCCAAGGGCTTTAAGTACCGACGGAAGTTGGGCTTTATGCCTGGCTGGCCCAGGGCTTTAAGTGCCGACGGGAGTCGGGCTTTGTGCCTGGCTGGCCCAGGGCTTTAAGTGCCAACGGGAGTCGGGCCTTATGCCTGGCTAGCCCAGGGCTTTAAGTGCCGATGGGAGTCGGGCTTTGTGCCTGGCTGGCCCAGGGCTTAAGTGCGACGAGAGTCGGGCCTTGTGCCTGGCTGGCCCAGGGCTTTAAGTGCCGATAGGAGTCGGGCTTTGTGCCTGACTGGCCTAGGGCTTAAGTGCCGACGGGAGTCAGGCCTTGTGCCTGGCTGGCCTAGGCTTTAAGTGCCGATGGGAGTCATCTTTGTGCCTAGTTGGCACAGGGCTTTAAGTGCCGATGGGAGTCGGGCTTTATTCCTGGCTGGCCCAGGGCTTTAAGTGCCGACGGGAGTCGAGCTTTGTGCCTGGCTAGCCCAGGGCTTTACGTGCCGACGGGAGTCGGGCTTTGTGCCTGGCTGGCCCAGGGCTTTAAGTGCCGATGGGAGTCGGGCTTTGTGCTTGGCTGGCCCAGGGCTTTAAGTGCCGACGGGAGTCGGGCCTTGCGTGGCTGGCTTAGGGCTTAAGTGCCGATGGGAGTCGGGCTTTGTGTTTGGCTGGCCCAGGGCTTTAAGTGCCAATGGGAGTCGAGCTTTGTGCCTGGTTGGTCGACGGGAGTCGGGCTTTGTGTCTGGCTGGCCCAGGGCTTTAAGTACTGACGGGAGTCGGGCTTTGTGCCTGGCTGGCCCAGGCTTTAAGTGCCGACGGGAGTCGGGCTTTGTGCCTAGCTGGCCCAGGGCTTTAAGTGCCGACGGGAGTCAGGTCTTGTGCCTGGCTGGCCCAGGGCTTTAAGTGCCGATGGGAGTCGGGCCTTATGCCTGGCTGGCCCAGGCTTTAAGTGCCGATAGGAGTCGGACTTTGTGCCTGGCTGGCCCAGGGCTTTAAGTGCCGATGGGAGTCGGGCTTTGTGCCTGGCTGGCCCAGGGCTTTAAGTGCCGATGGGAGTCGGCTTTGTGCCTGGCTGGCCCAGGGCTTTAAGTGCCGATGGGATTCGGGCTTTGGTCGAAAACTGAGTGCTAAAATTCAAATTCGTTAGTATTGAATAAGGGGCGAAGGCCCAAAGAATACAGGCACGGTATTTAAGGTGAGGAGAGAATGCACTACTGATAGTACCGACGAAGGTTGTTGGCATTCCATGTTTGGGGTAGCAGCTTCCCACCCAACTCTTCAATCTTGTAGGCTCCGTGATGGAGTGTCTCGGTGATCCGGTAGGGCCCTTCCCAGTTAGGAGCTAGCTTGCCTCCTTCATTGGCCTTGAGACTTCAGCTCATCGAAGGACCAAGTCTTCCGGCAAGAAAGTCTTGGGATGCACACGGGTGTTGTAGTAATGGCAGCTCATTGCAGGTAGACCGCCATCTACGCGCTCTCGGTACCTCCTCTACTAGGTCGAGGTTGGCCCGCAGCCTGAGTATTCTCTCATTGTATGACTCCACCCGAGGACTCGGGGAGCCTATCTATACCGGGATGACAGCTTCAGACCCAAAGACCAAGCTAAATAGAGTCTCTCCGATGGGGGTTCGCGGTGTTGTATGGTAGGCCCACAGCACATTGTGGAGCTCCTCCACCCACCGCCCCTTGGAATCGTCCAGTCGGGTCCTCAATCCTTGGAGAATAATGTGATTGGTCACCTCGGCTGCTCCATTGGTCTGGGGGTGTCCGACGGAAGTGAACCTCTGGTGAATGCCAAGTTCAAGGCAGAACCCTCGGAAGGGCGCGTTATCAAACCGCCGGCCGTTGTCGGTGACCAGGGTATGGGGTAGCCCGAATCGACATATGATGGACTTCCAAAAGAAAGATCTCGCCTTGCTTTCATTGATTTTAGCAAGGGCTTCAGCTTCAATCCACTTAGTGAAGTGGTCGACGGCCACCAGCAGGAACTTGCGCTGTCCAGAGGCCGGGGGAATGGTCCCAAGATATCCATACTCCACTGGACGAAGAACCAAGGTGCCACCAAGGGGTCAGCTAAGACGTCGGCTGTCGTTGAATATTGACATGGCGTTGGCAGCTATCACACTTCTTAACAAGCTCGGCCGTGTCCTCCTTCATGGTCAGCCAGTAGTATCCCTGTCGTAGGGCCTTGTAAGCTAGGGATCTGCCCCCCAGGTGACTCCCGCAGATGCCTTCATGGATTTTCCGCAAGATATAGTCTGCCTCTGCTGGCCCTACGCACTTGAGGACCGGGTATGAAATGACCTTCGATAAAGCCTCCCGTCCATTATTAGGAACCTTGGGGCCCGGCGCTTGAGTAGTCTAGCCTCCACGGGATCCTCAAGAAGGGCGCCGTCGGTCAAATATCGCACATAGGCATCCATCCAAGAGGGCCCTTGCTCAACCGGCAATGCCTCTTCCGCAACTTCAATGCTTGGGGTCTGCAAGTTCTCCACATACGTTCTTCCCAGGGTTCCGTCGGCCGAGGTGGCCAACCGGGACAGTGCGTCCGCCCTAGCGTTCTCCGCTCGGGGAATGTAGCTGACACGGAAGTAAGAGAACCGTGAGGCTTGGGACAGCACCTTACTCAAGTAACAGGACATGGCTGGGTCCCTGGCTTCGTACTCCCCAGCGACCTGCCTAGAGACAAGCTGGGAGTCTGTGAAGGCTCTGAAACGCTCTGCACCAAATTCCCCGGCCAGCCTCATCCCGGCCAGCAGGGCTTCATACTCCACCTGGTTATTAGTGGTCGGGAATAGAAACCGGAGGGCGTACTCCACCACCTTCCCATCGGGACTTGCGAGGATGAGCCCGGCTCTGCTTCCCTAGGAATTCGCTGCCCCGTCCATGTGCAAGATCAACTCTTCTCCCTCTGCTCCCCCAGATGGGGGGGCCCATGCGTATCTCCGGGCATGGCTCTTCGCGGCACTCCTCGGTCTAGGTGCACTCAACCAGGAAGTCAGCTAACACCTGGGACTTCATGGCAGACCTTGGCCAGATTGATAAATCAAACTCGTTCAGCTTGACTGCCCACTTAGCTAATCGACCCGAGGTGTCAGGGCAAGACAGGATAGTCCGAAGAGGTTGGTCCATGAGCACCACTATGGGATGAGCTTGGAAGTAGGGTCAGAAGCATTGTGCGGAGACCACCAAGGCGAAGATGATCTTTTCAGTCCTGGTGTACCTGGTCTCGGTATCATGAAGCACCTTGCTTGTGTAATAGACCGGCCTCTGCACCCATCAGCATCCATACGCACAAGCACAGAACTGACGGCCTCGGGGGAGGCTGCAAGGTACAGAAAAAGCTCCTTTCTGCTCCTCGGCTTGGACAGCAACGGTGGAGTAGATAAAAATTGTTTCAATTTCTTGAAGGCACCCTGACACTCCTTTGTCCACTCGAAGCTATCGACCTTGTGCAGTGCCTTAAAGAAGGGCAGGCACCTCTCCGCCGATCTTGACATGAAGCGACTAAGGGCCGCTATCCTCTCGGTTAGGCGTTGCACCTCCTTTTTATTAGCTGGAGGCCTCATATCCAGGATGGCCTGGATCTTATTGGGATTGGCTTCAATCCCCCGTTGGGTTACCATGAAGCCCAAGAACTTACCTGCCACAACCCCGAAGGCACACTTATGGGGGTTCAGCCTCATCCGATACAGGCGTAGGTTGCTGAAGGTTTCCGCAAGATCGGTGACGTGGTCGACCACGTGGGCACTCTTGGTCAGTATATCATCCACATACACCTCCATGTTGCACCCAATCTGGTCCTCGAAGATCTTATTCATCAGCCTCTGATAAGTAGCACCGGCATTCTTCAGCCCAAATGACATCACTTTGTAGCAGTAGATCCCTTTTTCGATGACGAAGGAAATGGCCTCCTCATCAACTGGGTCCATCCTTATTTGGCTGTACCCTGAGAAAGCATCCATGAAGCTAAGGGCTTCATGCCCGGACGTAGCATCCACCAGCTGATCAATCTGGGGGAGTGGGAAGATGTCTTTGGGGCACACCTTATTAGGTCGGTGAAGTCCACGCACATCCTCCAACTCCCACTGGCCTTACGCACCATCATGACATTTGCCAGCCAGTTGGGGTAGTGCACTTCACGGATATGACCGGCCGCCAGGAGCTTTTGCACCTCCTCATCCTTAGCCTTTTGTCTATCTGGGGTTAAGCTTCTCTTCTTTTGCCGAATGGGTCGGCACTCCGGCTTGATGTTGAGTCGGTGGATGATCACTTCCTCCGGAATGCTCGGCATGTCCGACGCTGACCAAGCGAAGATATCAGCATTGGCTCGTAGGAAAGTGAGGAGCCAACCACGGGCCTCCTCCGAGAGTGAAGCTCCGATGCGAATCGTCCTTGCTGGGTCCTTCCCAAGGGGGAAGGCCAGCAAGTGCTCAGCCGGTTCTCCTCTTCCTTTCTAGGTCCTGTGGGTCCAATACTTCTAGCACGGGCGCCGGCGCCACCTCCTCCAGACTCGGAGCCATGTGGCAGAAAAGTGGGGGCGGGTTCTGCTCCCTCCACATCTCCCCGAGCCCCTCACTGGTGGGAAACCTCACGATGAGTCTTTTAGTAGAGATAATGGCGTCCAAGAGGTTGAGTCCGGGCCTTCTGAGGATAGCGTTGTAGGCGAGGGGCACCCAGACCACCAAGAAGCTCATGAGAACTGTGCTCTGGTGCGGGGCCGTGCCAGGAAGAGTGATCTCCCTCTCGACCCTCACGAAATCTCCAGTGAACCCCATCAGGGGCATGGTGATAGGCCAGAGCAGGTCAGGTGATAGATTCATGCGAACAAAATCATCATAATTCAAAACATCCACCGAGCTCCCACTATCGACTAAAATTCTTCTTACAGGGTGTTTTGCTATCGTCATGGATATGACGACGCTATCATCATTTTTATTAACCACCCCCTCTAAGTCCCTTTTGAAAAAAGGGATTACAGAGTCTAATTCTCCCCCCTCCCTCGGCCTCTTAGGGTGGTCCATCTGCCCCCCAGGAAATCATCGTCACCGTCTTCTCGGTTGGAGCATTGTCGATCATTGGTGGCGGGGCACCGACGGGCCAGGGGCTCCCGGGTTGTTCCTCTGGATGAATTTTCCCAGCTGGGCCGTGGTCTCGATGGTAGGACAGTAAAGGTTCTTGTTGCGGGGGATCTTCGGGTTCATTGGAGAAGGGCGCTGAAGATAAGACTCACCTTCAATCTCGAGTAGGATGTGCGATATCGGTGCGAGCAGAGGGGTGTAGGGCCCATCTCTCGGTGCAGGGGCTCGGGGATGGTTGTTTGGTCGGTGAGGAGGCTCAGGCCTTCTGGGACGAGCCTCGGCGGATTCTGGCCGGGCCGGCTTCTTGGGGATGCTCCGCTAGCCTCGCACCGGGAGGAGTCCGCCTCATCAGCTTGTATGTATTTCTGGGCCCGGGTCAAGAGCTCGGCATATGAGCCGGGTGGCTTCTTGTCAAGGGAGTAAGCGAAGCGAGACGGGCGAAGCCCTCGCTTCAAGGCCATGGTGGCCACTGAGTCCTCAAGATTGTAAACTTCCAGGGTAGCTTCCTTGAACCGAGTGACGTAATCCCGCAAGGACTCACCACTCTTCTGCTGGACAGAGAAGAGGCTGTCAGCTACCCTTGGAATCTTCCTGCGGGCATCAAAATGGGCCAGGAAGGTCCTCTCTAGCTGACGGAAGGAGTCAAAACTCCGTGGCGGCAGGCGAGAGTACCAGGCTCAGACGGCTTTCTTCAAGGTGGCTGGGAAGGCGATGCACATGAGTGAGTCGGTTGCCCCCTGGACCTGCATGAGAACCTTGTAACTTTCTAGGTGGTCCAGGGGGTCCGTAGTCCCGTCATAAGGGTCCAGCTGAGGAAGACAGAACCGGGTGAAGATGGGCTCCTCCATGATGCGACGAGACAGTGGCGGCGGCTGTCGTAGTCCGCCTCTAGAGGGTTGGTAATCCGGCGGCTGAGCTCTTCCAACCACTGGTTATACTCATCAAGTCGACGCTCTGCTCGACGGGCTATCCCACCATCGAAAGACCCTTCCCTCAAGGAGTCTGAGGGGAAGAGCGGCGGGGAGGCCTACGAGGGCGCTCCGCCTCTTTCTCATACCGCCGCTTGGGAGATGCGCTGGCGCGGTGAGAGGGCGACTGGGGCCGCTTGGAGGCCTCGCGGTGGCGAGGCTTAGATGAAGCGTAGCGATGACGGGCTTCCTGGGCAGGAGACCTCCTCTGAAATGAGTGTAGGCTGGGCTGAGGGACTCTTGGCACCGACGGGAGGGTTCTGGTTGCCGTGCAATCACTGTTCGACGTTGCAGGCCTTGGACCACTGTGGCCAAGGATTGGACTTGCGCGGTGAGAGCAGCAAACCGATCTTCTTGAGGCTGCTGTACCGGCGCTGGTGCAGGAACGTTAGCTAGAGGTGCTAAGGGGCTAACTGCGGGCTGATCAGCCCCTCGACGCTGCCCCCAGCGTGACTGACGGTGGCCTCTCGTGCATGAGTTGTCACCATCGTCTAAGAGTTTGAAGAGGGAGAAATCACTAACAAGTTCGAAGCTTTTCTCTTCCCCCCTACCTGGCGCGCCAATCTGTTGACGCCAAGTCACCTTCTTCAAGTTCCGGGGAAATAGACGTCCTCCTCAATGAGCTCCTGCAAGAAAAGTCCCCAGAGATCGGATGTTCCAATGGGAACCCTCCGACGCTCAAGTCAGTCACTTGGAACAGGTGAGAACTCACTAGCCGAAGAAGCTAGAGAGAGTTAGGGTTTCACTAGCAAGAAGACTAGAAGACCTTAGTTTTTTGGATCCCACTTATAGTGAAAGTGATGCCTTTTACACCTGCTCGAAGATCTGCTTTCCATCCTAAAAGATCGCTGATTCTGGGGCATCTCGTCTGGTAACGGACAAAAAGGCGAGGCATGACAGTGACGAGTCGTACTATCATCGTGTGTGTGTCGGAGGTGTCCTACGTTACTTGCCAGTATGGTATTACAGGTGTCTGGCAGTTGGGGTTGCATTTGGTGCGCGCCATCACTGGATGTGACCACGCATAGCTGCAGGTGGTGGTGAATCGTATTCTGTAACGGGGCATGGTCATGCACAGTTGAGCATGTGCAATGAGCCATACGTCGTTATGAGGTATGGCGACTCGCAGCTACGGGCGTACAGCGGGTCATGTGGGTGCTCTAGGTTGCCTAAAGATGTTGCTTGGTTCAAAGGCCAGTCCATGTACTGAGCGTCGCTCCTGCACCCCGCGACCGGAGGGGGCTCTCCCGCGGTCTGGGACCGGAGGGGAGTCTTGGGGTTGTAATGCGGTGCCCTCACCCTGAGACCGGAGGGGGTCTCGGGGGTGAGATGTTACTTGTGCACCCCGAGACCGGAGGGAGGTCTCGGGGTTGTAACGCAGTGCCCTCACACCGAGACCGGGGGGTCTCGGGGGTGAGATGTTACTTGTGCAACCCGAGACCGGAGGGAGGTCTCGGGGTTGTAACGCAGTGCACTCACCCCGAGACCGGGGGGGATCTCGGGGGTGAGATGTTATTTGTGCACCCCGAGACCGAAGGGAGGTCTCGGGGTTGTAATGCAGTGCCCTCACCCCGAGACCGGGGGGGTCTCGGGGTGAGATGTTACTTGTGCATCCCGAGACCAGAAGGAGGTCTCGGGGTTGTAATGCAGTGCCCTCACCCCGAGACCGGAGGGGATCTCGGAGGTGAGATGTTACTTGTGCACCTCGAGACCGGAGGGAGGTCTCGGGGTTGTAATGCAGTGCCCTCACCCCGAGACCGGAGGGGGTCTCGGGGGTGAGATGTTACTTGTGCACCCCGAGACCGAAGGGAGGTCTCGGGGTTATAATGTAGCGCCCTCACCCCGAGACCAGATGGGGTCTCGGGGGTGCGATGTTACTTGTGCACCCCGAGACTGGAGGGAGGTCTTGGGGTTGTAATGTAGTGCCCTCACCTCGAGACCGGAGGAGGGGGTCTCGGGGGTGAGATGCAGTGCCCTCACCCGAGACCGGAGGAGGTCTAGGGGGTGAGAGGTTCGGAGTCTTACCGGACGCAAGGCAGAGCTAAGGGTTGAGTGACACTTTGGAGATGCGAAGTGAATCCTCGAGGCAGACACTTGGTGAAACTGACGTTGATATCGGAGGATTAGAAGGTTTTGGGGCCAAAGGGATCTCCGTTAGCTGCCGTTACTGTTTGTTCTAACGGTGTTGGATCAGCCACATCAAGTACAATTTAGGTACATCCATTACCAACAACCTTTCAATGAATACAATCACCCCATTTACAAAGAAACTGTTTCGTTTCTGATCTCTCCTTAGAAGAACAAATAAAAAGATGACAATGAAAAAGGAAGGCACTCGTAATGATTTTGAGATTGTAGACAAGATTAAATCGATAACTATAAGATCGTATGATATGGAAAAAGTGTGTTGTGAGAACATCATGTTGCATAAATTTGTTGAAAACCACAAATAATAACAATTAATTAAGGTATATGATAATTAATAACATATATAATTGCTTCGTTTTATTTGTGCCAAATCATATTCACGAGACCTAGAGCTAAAACAAATGATGTTATACCCGTACACAATCACATAATCCTTTGCTTAACTTGTCAATGCGATAGCAAGGCATTTTCAAAATTTTCATTTTTTATCAGTATTGACATCCCTTACAGTCTACGGGTTAAGGATTTGATTTCTTCTGATCCCCCTGCTTGGCATATCCCCTCAGTGACCCGTTTCTTTGGGCTGAAGCTTTCTAGACGTATTCTCTCGATGCCCCTTATCCTTGGTCGTTCTTCTGACTCCAGGCTTTGGCAGAGATCCTGTCTCTCTAGAGCTCCTACCAGGGATTTGATGATGATTTTCAGGTCGGGTTCCCAGCGTTCGATGGATGCTGCTTGGATTTGAAAGCTTCCCACTCTCCCCAGAGTGCAGCTATTTATTTGGAAGCTTCTGTGGGATTGTCTCCCTACCTGTCTTCTTCTCTCTCGGAGGGGTCTGTCGATCCAGCCATGCTGTCCTTTATGTAGGGTGGAGGAGGAATCCTCTGAGCATGCTATCTTTACCTGCCCCAGGGTGAGACAGATCTGGCATATGGTGGGTTATTCTATCAGGATGGACGATCTGGATTCACCTCGCTCTTCTTTCTTCCTGGATATTCGTAGAGCTTCTCTGCAGAGGTGTAGCCGTTGGGTTGCCATGGCTTATCATATCTGGTTATCGAGAAACCAGATTCTTTTCACGGATGATCCTATGTCTTCCCTCAGGATTATGAGGAAAATCAGATCTTTGGTCGCGGACTGTGCCCGGGTTGGTTCTGACGTCTCTGGCCTCTGGGGATCCCCTGCTGCTACGGTAGCGAACCAGCATGCGGTGTTCATCTCCTGGGATCCCCCTCCTCCAAGGTTCATCAAAATCAATTTTGATGGTAGTATCCGTGGCAGAGCTGCTGGTTCTGGATTCGTCATCCGTGGCCCTCAGGGTGAGTTACTGGGAGCGGGTGGTTTTGGTACTATTGACTCCTCCGTCCTAATGTCAGGGTTTATGCGACCTGGGCGGGCATTTCTTATGCCGTTAGGACTCTTCAGGCTCAGAGGTTATTCATTGAGGGTGATTCCATGTCGATTATTTCCTGCCTGCAGAAGGATAATTACCATTCTGGCCCTACTAATCCGATGCTTATGGACATTCGATTATCCGGCGGACTGGGTAGCATCTTTTGTGGCCCAGCATGCTGAATCATGGATCTGAAAGCCGAGCGATCCCTGCCCTTCTTTTTTACAGTAAATTTTGTATTCGGATCTTTCTGGACTGACTTGCACTAGACTAATGTGATCGTCCATTTTGTACCAAAAAATTAAAAATTTCATGAGTCCCTGCTGGCGAACATATAAAGTGCTACGTTTCGTCTATTATTACCATGGTACAAAGGGGTTATATGTAAAACTTTATATCGTAATATGTTACAGCGTTGGCGGGACAAAATAGATCTCATGATCACTTGATTGCATAACAAGCTAGATCGGTTGACTGTGATAACGAACCTTACTAATCTCTAACAATATATTTGCTAAAACCATTCGACTCAGAGAAATATGAAAATTTCTTTCATCATGATGACATAGTTCTATTAATTATAATTTATCCAAATCATCGTGATATTTGAATGAAAAAGAATATTTTAAATTTTATAAAAACCATTTGCACAAAAAAAAGATTTTTTAAATAAAATTAATATTGTAAGAATTTCCTGATATTTTGTCATTGCCAGTTAAAATCTGATGAAGAGATTTGTTGATGGGCTGTAAACATTAAAAAAAGGAAAACACTTTGTACACCGCCCCCGGTGCAGCAAGGCCTACGTGGGCTGCACCGCCTCTTCCGATTGGTCCATGTGGCTCCCATGTGGCCTGATACGATGAGACAGAATAGCAGGAGGATAATGTTACTTTTTGATCGTACATCCATTTAAAGCAGTTCGCTTTTTTTTAAATTAGCATGTGGACGAAAATGCCTTTCCCTCCATCCTAGCGCCATTTTACATTGTTTAATGCACGGGTAACTTCCTTTGAACAAAATAGTTATGACATTCTGGGAGTCATAACTCTTTTAATGCTGCCCTTTCTGTTGGCCAAGATGGCAACCCAAGAGGGGGGGTGAATTGGGTTCTTAAAAATTTAAGTCTTTTTAACTTTAGTTGATTAGTTAGCAAAATGTGCAAGTGAGAGGCTAACTTTAATCAATACACAAGCAAATAATAAAGAGAGATAGAGAGAGAGAAAATATAGCACGGCAAACACAAGATAATTTTATAGTGGTTCGGTGCAACTAACACCTACGTCCACTCCCAAGATTCACTTGGGTCCACACTATAATCTCTTCGATTACAGCCGAGTTGTTTTACAAGTTCACAACTCAAACTTGTTGTTTTTTCGGGATCACAACGAACCCAGCCGGTTTTACACGGGCTCACCAGCACAAAACCCTACACGTTGTTTTCACGGGCTCACAACTAACCCAACACAAGCACTCCGGCTTGCAACGAGGTATAATAACCTCCACTGATTCAATCCACTGATTGAATCAACAAACAACCAAAATAACAGAGTTTAAATATAGAAACACTCCCCTTGAGCAAATATACAAATAAAGTATAAAAAGGGTTAGAAAAGCCTGATAAGATTGCAGATGGTTGTGGCTTTGGCTTTCTTCCTTCTCCTCTTTAACTCCTCTTGAAGTATTGAATCAGGCCTCAGTAAGATTCTTGACCGTTTGAAAACTTTGGAGTTGAGATGAAGCTTTTTCTCCTTTTGTTGAATGTTGAAAATCCTTCGATTTGATCTTTGAAAAGCTTTTGGATTTTCTTTTGACTCTTGTGGATTGATGATCTGGAGCAGACGAAACTTCCTCTTTGATTTCACTCCTTTTGAATCACTCTATTTTGAACTAGAAGATTTTTCCAATAAAGCTCTGTTTTTCCCTCTTTTTGGATAAGGCAGTAATCTCTCTTTTTCTTGTTTTTTTTTGTTATTTTGTTGTGTTTTTTGATTTGAAACAGGCTCCTCTATTTATAGATTCTGCAAAGATATAGCCGTTAGAAACATAGAAAAATAGCCGTTATTCAAAAATATTACCGTTAGAGCTAATGTGGCATCCAGAAAAATCGCGTCCAGATTCCGTGGAGTCGGCTCGAGCACTGTGTGAGTCGGCTCGAACACTCGATTCCAGAAACACCTAACTTTCAAGGGTCGACTCGAGATATGCGGGAGTCGACTCGAGAAGTGCTCAAAAATGAGCCTCTCTGCCGTCTGAGTCGAGTTGGCTCGCACAGTCCATGAGTCGGCTCGCGAAGGTTCAGGGGTCGACTCTTGAAAACTCAAGTGTCGACTCAGGACAACATTGAAAAACAGACATTTGGGGAGTCGACTCGGAAACCCTTGAGTCAGCTCGAGAACGATACAAAAATTAGAAAAATATTCTGATAGACTTTAAAACTCGTCCCAAATAAATTTAAATATAAATGTGACTTGAATAGAATTTATTTGATCATCAATTCAAGACATTTTCCATTAAGTTATTGATTATCAAATGAGTAGTATAAGAATTCTTTTTGAAATCTCAAGTTTAATTCATGAAATCTCAAGTATAATCTCAAGTATAAAAATTCTTTTTTGTTTTAATTGATTCAAGAACTCATTGAATGTAAACATTGATAGTTTATATTTTTTATTTTTAAATAAACTCATGGTATTTGATAAATAATTCATTGTTTCTATTAATATATTCATGGCTTTTGGAAATCATCAAAATCAATAGAGTTGGGGCAATTATGTTTCAATAATTTCTCAACAATCTCCCCCTTTTTGATGATGACAAAAACATTGAGTATATGCATTATAAAATTGAAAAAATTATGATACCAAAATCAACTTTTGTGTTCATAGAAAGGCTCCCCCTCAATGAGGTAGCTCCCCCTATGAACCTCAATTTTATAATTCATTCAAAATTTTTCAAATTCAAAAACTTAAGCAAATAAACCTTTTTCTTTATGAAATTCAAATTATCTCTTCCCCTTATATGAAACATATATTTTCTTTTTCTTATTTAATTCTCTCCCCCTTATTTAATTAGGGCAATTAAAAGCATATAAGGTTTAAACAAATCTCTTCCTCTTAAATATGATGATGCATATATGATTAAATCATATAAATCTCTCCCCCTTTTTTGTAATCAACAAAAAGGTTGAGATGCATCAAAGCATCAACTTGATTAAATTCATTCAAATTCATTCAGCATCTAAGTTATCAATTGAGTATTGAGATATTCAAAATTATATCAAATTAAACATAAGCATTCAAGGATATTCAAAGGTACTCATAATTGAAATGAACATAACTTTTCTCATTACTTCAAAAGTATGTCAAATTACATCAAAATGTAACATAATCTCATTGTAATGAAATTAAACTAACTTAAATTCATCAAAGTTCAAATACAGTCATATTAAAGCAAAACTTCCTAGATACAATCTAGTAAGGAAATCTAGAAATACAAACTATGATAAGTATCAAAATCATTTGACACGCTTGAAAACTATACTCTTTAAGTGTCCAATCATTTCCATGATATCATCCTTTTGTGATTTGTTAAAGTCATTCATAGTTACTTGTATCTGATCAACTGCAGCATCAATATCTCTTCTTAACTGATTAGTTCTATCAAGATACACATTGGATCCATCAGCTATCCCTTGAAGTCTTTCAAATATCTTCTTAAGCTCAGCATTGAGTGAATCCACATGGGTACCAACAGAAAATGAAAGTAAGTCAAGTCTTGAAATGATGTCTTCCTTTAATTCTCTAATATCTTCTCTCAATTGACCAATTTCATCTTTTCTTTGATTATCAAATTCAGCAAACATAGCTCTAAGCTGACATAACTGCTCATCTGAAAATCTCACAGAAAAAGATGAAGTCTGAGGTGGAGGAGAATAATGCATGCTAGGTCCTGCCTCAGACGGTCCAGCAACAGAAGTCCAGCCTCGACCTCAGCTCTAATGTCTTCAACTCTGTCCTCCTTAGCTCTAACATCTTCTTGACCTTTTCTTATCCAACTACCATTTACTTTCTTGAAGCCCATGCGGTGAATAGTGGCCAATGAATAGTAGTCAGTATGTCTCAAATTTCTCCTGGGCTCACTATCACTAATTTCAATTCCTTGGCTTCTGAATAATTGTGTCAAGATCATGCCGTAGGGAAGACAGGATTTCCTCTTACTCCCACAATCAGCTATATACCATAATATCATAATGGGTAAGTTGATTGGCTTGCCTGAAACTACAGCATCCATAACAAAGATATCCCTCTCAGACACGTAGTCAAAACGGCCTGTCTTAGGGAAAGGAATCCTGCTGCAGATGTTATGAAGCAATCTCAAGTCCAGTGGCAGTTGATTGGCAAAAACTTCTTCAAATCCCTCAAAATTTCTATTCAATAATCTTGTGAGGGCAGGTGACCTATCCTCTGGGTCAAAAGTGGAAGGTCCTGATAGGGGTAAGTCCAATAATTTAGAGAGAATGATGGCAGTGACATTCAAACCAACTCCTCTAACAATGCTGACCAATCCATTGTCCCCTCTAGTCAAATTTTTATAAAACTCTTTAACTAATGCTGGGTATGTAGGACAGTCTAAGGAGCATATCTTTTCAAATCCCATTTCCTTCAACTGTGACCCTACAAGCAATCCCTCTCTCTCAAACAAATCAAAGTCAAACTTCCTTCCTGTAGTAATGACTCTACTCGCAAGGTGATCTACCTGAGGAGTAGTGGCAGTAGGAGCAGGCGAGTCGTCCGAAGAGGAAGAAGGCGAAGAGTCCGGAGTCGGCTCGCGAACGGGTCGACGCACGGTCTTCTTTCTTTTCATCCCGGCACCGCTACTACTAGCACCACGGGTTTTGGGGGCCATTGAATCAAAGTGGAATGATTGTTTAAGGATTTTGGAAGATTTTGGAAGGTTTGAAGGGTTTTGGAGGGTTTTGAAAATGATTTGGAATGATTAGAATCGATCGATGGGTCGGCTCGTGCCCTAATAAAGCAATTTGGGACCACGTCGAGTCGACTCACGCAAAGCATAGAGTCGGCTCGGGTAAGTCACAGAGCGCAGACTCGATCTCGAGTCAACTCGCTCAGAGAAGGGGTCGACTCCTGAGTTTCAGCAGAAACTCGAGTCGACTCCGATACTCTCGAGTCGGCTCCGAAACCATTTCAGAGTAAAAAATCAAAATTTTTCAGAGTGTCTGAAATGAACCCGGATTTGATCTTTGAGTATGATTAAAAATCATGGATTTTGATAGATCAAATTGATATGAGTTCTAGATAAAATTTCCTTAAGATTTTGAGAAATTGAAAGAACTCTAGATATATTTCCTTAGAGGTTTCAAAATCTATCCAAAAGGGTTACAAATTCCTAACTCTCCTCTAAGATAACAAAATCTTTCTTCGCTTAAAGGTTTTGTAAAGATGTCAGCTAGTTGTTCTTCAGTGTTTACATAATCTAAACAAATTTCATCATTAGCTACATGTTCCCTTATAAAATGATATCTAATTTCTATGTGTTTTGTCCTTGAGTGTTGAATCGGATTTTTAGTTAAATTGATTGCGCTAGTGTTATCACATCTTATGGGTGTTTTATCAAGTGTGATACCATAGTCTTCAAGTTGTCGCTTAATCCATAGGATTTGCGCACAGCAACTTCCAGCTGCTACATATTCAGCTTCAGTAGTTGATAATGCAACTGAATTTTGCTTTTTGCTAAACCATGTGATTAAGTTACTTCCTAAGAAATGGCATGCACCACTTGTGCTTTTTCTATCTAGTTTACATCCAGCATAATCAGAATCCGAATATGCAATTAGGTTTAAAGTTGAGTCTCTAGAATACCATAAACCTACATTTTCGTTCCATTTAAGTATCTTAAAATTCTTTTAACAGCTATTAAATGTGATTCTTTAGGTTCAGATTGAAATCTAGCACATAAACATACTGAAAACATAATATCTGGTCTACTTGCTGTTAAATAAAGAAGGGATCCGATAATACCTCGATAATACTTTTGATCAACCTTCTTACCTTCTTCATCTTTGTCCAGCTTGCATGAAGGACTCATTGGAGTTCCGAGGGGTTTCATTGTTTCCATACCAAACTTTTTGAGTAGTTCTCTTGTGTATTTGGTTTGGTTGATAAAGATTCCCTCCTTGCATTGTTTGATTTGGAGTCCAAGGAAGAAGTTGAGTTCTCCCATCATGCTCATCTCGAATTCTCCCTGCATCAACTTTGCAAATTCTTGACAAAGAGAATCGTTAGTAGCACCAAAAATAATGTCATCTACGTATATTTGTACTACAAGCAAATCTTTATTTTTTCTTTTCAAAAATAGTGTTTTATCAACATTACCTCTTGTAAAATCATTTTCTATTAAGAATTTACTTAACCTATCATACCAAGCTCTAGGTGCTTGTTTCAAACCATATAAAGCTTTGTGCAATTTAAAAACGTGATTTGTAAATTCATGATCTTCAAAACCTGGTGGTTGTTCTACATACACCTCTTCATTTATAAATCCATTTAAAAATGCGCTTTTAACGTCCATTTGAAATAAGTTAAAATTCATGTGACATGCAAATGCAAGTAACAATCTAATGGCTTCCAATCTAGCTACAGGTGCAAAGGTTTCATCAAAATCAATACCTTCCTCTTGATTATATCCTTTTGCAACTAATCTAGCTTTGTTTCTAATTACTATGCCATTTTCATCTAATTTATTTCTAAAAACCCATTTTGATCCTATTACTGAATGATTTTTAGGTCTTTCAACTAGTGTCCAAACATTATTTCTAGTAAATTGATTTAGTTCTTCTTGCATTGCTATCATCCAATTATTATCTTTCTCGGCTTCTTCAATAGTTTTAGGTTCTATTTGAGAGACAAATGCAAGATGATTACTAATATTTCTCATAAATGATCTAGTTCTTATTCCTTGAGAAGGATCACCTATAATCAATTCCTTAGGATGACTATAAGCATATCTCCAATCTCTTGGAAGATCTATATCATTATGATCATTATTAACATCACCGACCTTATGTGAATCATCATCTTTAGCCTCTTGTTCATGATCAGAAGATACTTCAATATTAAGTTTTTCAAGATCTTTTTCAATTATGTTTGTATCTTCCTCATCATCAATCTTTTCAGATCCAGTTGCTAAAGATTCATCAAAAACTACATGTATGGATTCTTCTACTATTAAGGTTTTCTTGTTAAAGATTCTATATGCCTTACTAGTCGTTGAATAACCTAAAAAATTCCTTCATCAGATTTAGCATCAAATTTTCCTAAGTTATTTTTACCATTATTATGAATGAAACATTTACATCCAAATGCATGAAAGTATTTTATATTTGGTTTTCTTTCATTCCATAATTCATAAGGTATTTTCTTTAATATTGGTCTTATTAATGCTCTATTTAAGATGTAACATGCTGTGTTAATTGCTTCCGCCCAAAAATACTTTGGTAAGTTGCTTTCGCATAGCATGGTACGGGCCATGTCTTCTAAGGTTCTATTTTTTCTTTCAACTACACCGTTTTGTTGTGAGTCCTAGGGGCTGAAAAGTTATGATTAATTCCATTTTCAGAACAAAAACTTTCAAATAAGTGATTTTCAAATTCAGTTCCATGATCACTTCTTAGAGACACTATGGTAGTGTTTTTCTCATTTGTGACTTTCTTGAAGAATTTCAGAAATATCGAGAAAGTCTCATCTTTGTGAGCTAAAAACATCACCCAAGTGTACCTAGAGTAATCATCTACAATCACTAAACCATATTTCTTTCCTCCTAGACTTGTGGTTCTAGTTGGTCCGAAAAGATCCATGTGAAGTAGCTCTAGAGGCCTAGAAGTTGAAACAGTTTTTAGATTTGAAAGAACTTCTAGTTTGTTTTCCAAATTGACATGCATCACAGATTTTGTTATTTTCAAAATCTAACTTAGGTAAACCTTTAACTAAATCCATCTTAATTAGTTTTGAAATAAGGTGTGTGCTTGCGTGACCTAATCTACGATGCCATAACCATCCAATATCATTTATGTTAGCATTGTCAGCAATTAGGCAATGACTACTTTCAGATAATTTGTCTAAGTCAACTAAGTACACATTGCCATGTCTATAACCAGTAAAAACAATGCTATCATTAATGGAATCAGATACTATGCAAATAGAAGATTTAAATGAAACATTAAAGTTCTTATCACATAGTTGGCTTATACTAATTAAATTGTGCTTTAAACCATCAACATAAAGTACATTATCAATAAATATAGATGGAGTTATGCGAACTTTACCAAGGCCCATAATTTGACCTTTACCGTTATCGCCAAACGTCACAACTCCACCTTTCTTTTCTTCTAGGGTGATGAATTCCTCTTTGTCACCCATCATATGTCTTGAGCAGCCACTATCAAGATACCACTTTTTCTTTGATCTTTTGGCTACAAGACATTCCTGCAATATAATCAAACTTTATGTTTAGGTACCCAAGCTTTCTTGGGTCCTTCATGGTTAGTAGCAACAAAAATTGTTCCTTTCGGAACCCATATTTTTTTTGCTTTAACATTTAACTTGTTGTTATTATTTAATGTTTTGCATTCAAATGATTTATGACCTTTTCATTGCATTTAAAACAAGTTATATTACTTTGATTGGCTTTTACAAAATATTCTTTAAAGATTTTTGTTTCCTATACGTATTATAACCTAGGCCAGCTTTATCGAAAACAACTTTTTGATTATCTAAAATCATGTTTAGTTTAGTTGAACTTAAGGTGAATTTCTCAACAATGTCTTTATATTTATAACTTCTTTCTTTAATGAATCATTGTCTTTAACTTGCTGTTCTTTTTCTAAAGCTAAGGTTTCTAATTGATCTTTTAAATCTTTTGTTGAGTTTTTAGTTTCAGATTTCAACAAATCTATTTCTTGATTAAAATTATCTCTTTCTTTGCTAAGTTCTTCTTTTTCATTAGTTAAGTTCTTAACTTCTAAAGCTAATTCATTTTTACTTTTAGCTAAGCTAATATTGTCATTTTTCAAAACTTATACTTCTTTTTCAAAGATTTAAAATCAATCATAAGTTCATTGAAAGCCTCAAACATTTCATCAAAAGTGAATTCATCATTTGAGTTTTCAGAACTTACCTCATTGTCGTTGTCGTCGTTGTTGGCCATGAAGCAGATATTGGCAACTTCCTTTTGTTCTTCTTCTTCCGACGAGGAAGATTCATCAGACCATGTTGCCATGTATGCTTTCTTCTTTTTCTTGTAGGCCTTTTTCAGCAAAGGACAATCATATCTAAAGTGCCCTGGCTTTTTACACTCATAACATACTAAGGGCTCTTTCTCTTTTTCTTTCTCCTTGTCCTTTTTCTTATCTTTTTCTCCATCAATTCTTGCTCCAAATTTCTTTTATGGAAGGGCCTTTTTCTCATAAACTTTCTGAATTTTTTGGCCAAGAGAGCAGTTTCATCATCATCTTCATCATTACTTTCACTGCTGCTCTCTTCCATTTCTGCAGTTTTGAGGGCAAGTGTTTTCTTTATTTTTGTTTCCTCCTCAACATGCTGCTTCATTGTCAGCTCGTGGGTCATTAGGGATCCTAGAAGCTCCTCTAAAGGTAATGCATTGAGGTCCTTTGCTTCTTGGATAGCAGTGACTTTCGCTTCCCACGATCTTGGTAGTGACCTAAGAATTTTGCGCACAAGGTCAGCATTAGAATAAATTCTACCAAGACTCTTTAAACCATTCACAATATCAGTGAATCTAGTGAACATGCATGTGATGGTTTCAGTTTGTTCCATTGTAAACAATTCATATTTATGAACCAAAATGTTTATTTTTGATTCCTTAACTTGGTTTGTTCCTTCATGTGTTATTTCCAACCTATCCCAAATTTCTTTTGCGGAATTACATGTTGAGATTCGGTTGAATTCATTAGAGTCTAAGGAACAATATAAAATATTAATGGCTTTAGCATTTAATTGAGCCATTCTTCTATCATTATCATTCCAATCCCTTTCGGGCTTAGGAACAAGAATGCCTTCAACTAAGTGTGTGGGTGTACTAGGTCCATTAGTTATTACTCCCCACAATTCATAGTCAGAAGCTTGAATGAATATTCTCATTCTTGCTTTCAATATGAATAGTTGGTTCCATTAAATAAAGGAGGTCGATTCGTAGAATGACCTTCAGCAAAACATGAACCACTTTGTGTTGCCATAAGGGATCTTTAGCCCTTGATCGTGAGATCAAATTCTAAATGAGCACTTGCTCTGATACCAATTGTTGGCCCAGATGGCAACCCAAGAGGGGGGGGGGTGAATTGGGTTCTTAAAAATTTAAGTCTTTTTAACTTTAGTTGATTAGTTAGCAAAATGTGCAAGTGAGAGGCTAACTTTAATCAATACACAAGCAAATAATAAAGAGAGATAGAGAGAGAGAAAATATAGCACGGCAAACACAAGATAATTTTATAGTGGTTCGGTGCAACCAACACCTACGTCCACTCCCAAGATTCACTTGGGTCCACACTATAATCTCTTCGATTACAGCCGAGTTGTTTTACAAGTTCATAACTCAAACTTGTTGTTTTCCCGGGATCACAACGAACCCAGCCGGTTTTATACGGGCTCACCAGCACAAAACCCTACACGTTGTTTTTCACGGGCTCATAACTAACCCAACACAAGCACTCCGGCTTGCAACGAGGTATAATAACCTCCACTGATTCAATCCACTGATTGAATCAGCAAACAACCAAAATAACAGAGTTTAAATATAGAAACGCTCCCCTTGAGCAAATATACAAATAAAGTATAAAAAGGGTTAGAAAAGCCTGATAAGATTGCAGATGGTTGTGGCTTTGGCTTTCTTCCTTCTCCTCTTTAACTCCTCTTGAAGTATTGAATCAGGCCTCAGCAAGATTCTTGACCATTTGAAAACTTTGGAGTTGAGATGAAGCTTTTTCTCCTTTTGTTGAATGTTGAAAATCCTTCGATTTGATCTTTGAAAAGCTTTTGGATTTTCTTTTGACTCTTGTGGATTGATGATCTGGAGCAGACAAAACTTCCTCTTTGATTTCACTCCTTTTGAATCACTCTATTTTGAACTAGAAGATTTTTTCAATAAAGCTCTGTTTTTCCCTCTTTTTGGATAAGGCAGTAATCTCTCTTTTTCTTGTTTTTTTTTATTATTTTGTTGTGTTTCTGATTTGAAACAGGCTCCTCTATTTATAGATTCTGCAAAATATAGCTGTTAGAAACATAGAAAAATAGCCGTTATTCAAAATATTACCGTTAGAGCTGATGTGGCATCCAGAAAAAATCGCGTCCAGATTCCGTGGAGTCGGCTCGAGCACTACGTGAGTCGGCTCAAACACTCGATTCCAGAAACACCTAACTTTCAAGGGTCGACTCGAGATATGCGGGGAGTCGACTCGAGAAGTGCTCAAAAATGAGCCTCTCTGCCGTCTGAGTCGAGTCGGCTCGCACAGTCCATGAGTCGGCTCGCGAAGGTTCAGGGGTCGACTCTTGAAACTCAAGTGTCGACTCAGGACAACATTGAAAAATAGACATTTGGGGAGTCGACTCGGAAACCCTTGAGTCGGCTCGGGAACGATACAAAAATCAGAAAAATGTTCTGATAGACTTTAAAACTCGTCCCAAATAAATTTAAATATAAATGTGACTTGAATAGAATTGATTTGATCATTAATTCAAGACATTTTCCATTAAGTTATTGATTATCAAATGAGTAGTATAAGAATTCTTTTTGAAATCTCAAGTTTAATTCATGAAATCTCAAGTATAAAAATTCTTTTTGTTTTAATTGATTCAAGAACTCATTGAATGTAAACATTGATAGTTTATTTTTCATTTTTAAATAGACTCATGGTATTTGATAAATAATTCATTGTTTCTATTAATATATTCATGGCTTTTGGAAATCATCAAAATCAATAGAGTTGGAGCAATTATGTTTCAATAATTTCTCAACACTTTCCCTTCATCCTAGCGCCAATTTATGTTGGATTTCATCTCTGCAAGATGAACTCTTTCTTCCCCTCCCTCGCTCTGAGAGTCTGGATGCTAAGGAATCAGTCCGGATGCCAAAACCTCACGTAGATGTTCGCTTCTCTCTCTGAATTCGGCCAGGTCTGTAAGATGGGTTATATTTGAGAGAGAGAGGCGAACGTCTACGTGAGGTTTTGGCAAGGAAAAACTCATTGGATAAACTTTTATATTTGAAGACTCCAGTAGACTCCAGTAGCCAGGTTTTCAGCTCGAAGCTGAAATATTTCCTGTCGACCGGACTTTCAAAGCGAGGGCGTAGGTTCGTGCTCAACTGAATTTCATCTGTGCAAGAAGACTCTCTTTCTTCCCCTCCTCGCTCTGAGAGTCCGGATGCTGCCCTTTCCTCCATCCTAGCGCCAATTTATGTTGGATTTCATCTCTGCAAGAAGAACTCTTTCTTCCCCTCCCTCGCTCTGAGAGTCCGGATGCTAAGGAATCCCCACGACACCCTAGTTCAAATTCGGCCGAAAATCCTTCGCGACACCCCAGTGGAAAGTTCACGACACCCTAGCTTTAAGGCGATGACACCCATCATTAGAACTGACCATGGAGAGAATCCCCGTGATACCCTAGTTTTAATTCGGCCGAAAATCAATCGCGACACCCCAGTTGAAAGCTCACGATACCGTAGCTCTAAGGAGACGACACCCGTGCTTAAAACTGACCACGGAGATAATCCCAGCGACACCCTAGTTCTAATTCAGCCGTAAATCCTTCGCGACACCCAGTTGAAATCCCACGACACCCTAGCTTTAGGGCGACGACACCCGTGCTTACAAATGACCACATAGAGAGTCCCCGGTGACACCCTAGTCGAATTCAGCTGTAAATCCTTCGCAACACCCCAGTCGAAATATCATGACACCTAGCTTTAAGGCAATGACACCCGTCGTTAGAACTGACCACGGAAAGAATCCCCGTGACACCCTAGTTCTAATTCGGCCGAAAATCAATCGCGATACCCCAGTTGAAATCCCACGACACTCTAGCTTTAGGACGACGACACCCGTGCTTACAAATGACCACATAGAGAGTCCCCGCGACACCCTATTCGAATTCATCCATAAATCATTCGTGACATCCCAGTCAAAATATCATGACACCCTAGCTTTAGGGTGACGACACCCGTGCTTACAAATGACCACATAGAGAGTCCCCGGCGACACCCTAGTCGAATTCGGCCGTAAATCCTTCGCGACCCCAGTTGAAATATCACGACACCCTAGCTTTAAGGCAACGACACCCGTCGTTAGAACTGACCACAGAGAGAATCCCCGCGACACCCTAGTTCTAATTCGGCCGAAAATCAATTGCGACACCCCAGTTGAAATCCCACGACACCCTAGCTCTAAGGACACGACACCCGTGCTTAAAACTGACCACGGAGATAATCCCAGCGACACCCTAGTTCAAATTCGGCCGTAAATCCTTCGCGATACCCTGGTTGAAATCCCACGACACCCTAGCTTTAGGGCGATGACACCCGTGCTTACAAATGACCACATAGAGAGTCCCCGGTGACACCCTAGTCGAATTCGGCCGTAAATCATTCACGACACCCTAGTCGAAATATTACGACACCCTAGCTTTAAGGCAACGATACCCATCGTTAGAACTGACCATGGAGAGAATCCCCGCGACACCCTAGTTCAACATCGGCCGTAAATCCTTCGCGACACCCCCAGTTGAAATCTCACGACACCCTAGCTTTAAGGCGACGATACCCAAGCTTGAACAAGGCGGGAATTTGACGTCACCCTAGTACTAATTCGACGACACCCTAGTAACTCAGCCATGCCATCTTTCCAAGAAAAGTTGCAAAACGTGGGCAATTCCTATGGGTTGCGGGTTTCTGTGATGTGATCCTAGCGATCCGGGTGTCCTTTCATATTTCTCTGAGGTTGGCATAAACCCTAGAAAAAGCACTCATTCGTCTGTTGCTCGAGAAGCCATCCTTTTGCTCAGAAGTCATCCTTTGTCTCTTGCTCGAGAAGCCACTGGTCTCCTTTTTCCTCCTAAATTTGTCCCATAGTTCATTCTTCCATATACTTCATTCATGGAGATGAGTGCTTTCATATGTGGACGAAGACCGCGAACAAAGAAGAAGCAGACGGAGAAAATGGCGGAACAATGCAAGGACATGGTTCTTCGTTCGAATGAGGATGCGGCTCCTTCAGGTATGTTTATCACTATATTAAATATTATGACATCCTCTCTTAAAATTTTATGACAAGTATGTCTTCTGTCTTACCCCCTGTTTCAGTTGACAATAAAATTGTTCCAGTCCCCCCAGTGAAGGCTTCCCAGCTGTTTAAGAATAGCTGCAGGCCGGCCGTATACATTCAGAAGGTTTGAAGGATGGGGTTCTCTAGACGGCATACAAAACTGATTCGAAGGACCCCATTTGGTAACTTCGTTGACATGCAGACGTTCACAGTCGACGGGCGACTGCTAGCAGACATCATAAGATGTCACAATGGAGGCGACGAGTTCATGTTTTGCGGAAAGCCAGTTCTATTCAGTACCGATGAAGTCGCACTCATTCTGGGACTTCCAGCTCATGGGAAGAAGATCGACACGTCCAGCCAAATGTTCAACGGAAGGTTGTTCAGACGGTTTAGCCAGGGTTTAGATCTTCGCCAAGAAGGTTTGGAGAAGTTGATATTTCAACTTCGATCATCTAAAGTACAGGAGGATGTCGAGGACACCGTCCGACTTTGGATCGCATACATGTTGGCCATGTTTTTGGCTCCAAAGTCTAATCAGAGATGTCCACGGTATCTCATCCAGCACTTGGATGACTTAAGTCAACTGGGTAGCATCGACTGGGCTTCGGCACTGAAGGAGTTGATTGTTCTGGCTCTCCCAGAAATAGCTGCTTGCTTGCATTCCGAGGAGCCGGTGCACTCAAAGAATGCAAAAAAAGTTAGGAGGCAGCCTATCCTGTTCGGATGCTCGACAGCACTGGTGGTAAGGATTATTGAGACACATAATTAGTGTTGTGAGTAAATTTTTTTTGTAATATTATATTATTTAATATCCAAAAAAATATCATGTTCAGGCGTGGTTCCTCGAGCATACATCAATGCGAGAACCAGCATACCCTGATAAACGGCCCCAGCTGTTGAAGTGGTGTGACCACCAAATGAAGATCCAATCGGTTCGGGTTGCCGACTTGCAGCCTCACGACTTGGTAAGCTTGTTCATTGCTCCATTGCTCTGACCATTTTTTTCAACTTAATGCATCAATATGTTCACTTAATATTAATTTGTTATCATCATGCGTTGCAGATGAAGGGAGCTACTGTACCATTGCCAGAAGAGCGCTGGCTTCTCCCTCAGCAGAATGTAGCATCCCCCCCCTCAACCAACAGATACCTGCGCCCCTCAACCAACGGATAGCTGCGCAGGATGCACCGAGTTGAGGACTGAATTGGAGTGCGTTAAGGATCAACTCGACGATGTCAGGCACAGGCTGTCCATTGCTGAGAGCCTCCTCAGTTCACTGGTCAGAAAGGAAAGTAATGCAATAAATAAGGAGGACAAGGGAGACGAGAAACAGAGAAGGTGCATTCCCTGGAGTTGGTCCTCCGCAAGCCTGGTAATGGAAATAGTAAGAGAAGAAGATGGAGGAGGACCATTCATCCGAGTATCCAATTGAGACAGGGAATGCAAAAGCAGAGGAGAAGAGATTGGAGGGGGATTCATTGGCTGATAAAACAGAGCATGGGAATGAAAATAAAGATGAGTCCATATTCGATAATAAACTTGGCACCCCTGCGCCAAAGGATGACAATATGGACATAGAAATAATTGGAGTGCCTTCGCTTGTTAGGAGGATTAAAAAAGAGCCGAGGAAGCGTAAGGCATCCACGGTCGTCGGAGAATGTTATGAGACAACCCGTCCTAAAAAGTCGGCGAAGACAGTGGGCACGTCAAAGCCCAACACAACGGTCGAAGATGACCAAATAATTATTCAAAATTTTTGAGCGAGCGACAAACCGACGAGATCGTCTACACAAATATGTTTTCTGGCGTTGTAACAAGAAATAATCTTCAAGATCTCATTAATAATGAAATGATATAGATATGTAAGTATATCAAGGAACCTGTTCTAGTTGTTGATTTTAGAATTATATTAATTGGTTTACATTGCATTGGCAGATAATTGATTGCGGCCAGGAGTTTCTGATGTGCAACTGGACAGAGCATCCTGACCGATACCATAAGTGCATATTTGCATCAGTTTTCGTATTTGCTCTGTGTCTGACTTCCTCATCACCTGCTCATGAACTTGCTGGAACATCAGGGGCTGCGATATTTGACAATGTATCGGGTGAAGATAAGGCCCAATTCCGGTTTCTTTTCACCATAATAAACTCTGATAACTCGCACTGGCATTTGGTTGCTGTCGACATGGAAAGAAAGGTGTTCATGCACCTGAATTCATTAAAATGCAACCCGAAGTACAAGGCCAATGCAAGGAAATGGCATACAATTCTAGGCCACATATTCCATATCTACTACGATAAGAAGAAAGCGATGGATTGGCCGATGGAAGATATTTCGGATTGCCCAAGCCAACCGACCGGATCGCAGGATTGCGGCCTATACTGTCTGAGATACATGGAATGTCTTGCTCGACGGGACAATCCTGATATGAAGATGGATTTCATGGATGAGGAAGTCAGAGATTATCGGCGACACTTAGCTGCGACGATATTGAGAGAGGGCTTGAACAAAAGATTAGTGACATTGTCGAAAATGTTCTTAATTTTTTTATTCTTCTTTGAATAAAATTGAAAGTAATTTATTCATATTAACACTGATTAATATTTAATGCAAATGCACAAATTATGTATTGCGAGCAGGGGTGTCCTCGATGTATTCATATGTTTGCCTTCGTCTGTTTCCGCCTTTCGGGTGTCGCCGCGCAAGAGCTAGGGAGTCGTTAGCCAAGAGCTGGGTGTCGTCGCGCTAAAATCTTCGGTGTCGGTTCGCGAGTACTGGGATGTCTCGTAGGTTTCTGTCTTTCGAGTGTCGCCGCGCAAGAGCTAGGGTGTCGTTAGCCAAGAGCTGGGGTGTCATCGCGCTAAAATCTTTGGTGTCGGTTCGCGAGCACTGGGATGTCTCGTAGGTTTCCGCCTTTCGAGTGTCGCCACGCAAGAGCTAGGGTGTCGTTAGCCAAGAGCTGGGGTATCGTCGCGCTAAAATCTTCGGTGTCGGTTCGCGAGCACTGGGATGTCTCGTAGGTTTCCGCCTTTCGGGTGTCGCCGTGCAAGAGCTAGGGTATCGTTAGCCAAGAGCTGGGGTGTCATCGCGCTAAAATCTTCTGTGTCGGTTCGCGAGCACTGGGATGTCTCGTAGGTTTCCGCCTTTCGGGTGTCGCCGCGCAAGAGCTAGGGTGTTGTTAGCCAAGAGCTGGGGTGTCGTCGCGCTAAAATCTTCGGTGTCGGTTCGCGAGCACTGAGATGTCTCGTAGGTTTCTGCCTTGCGGGTGTCGTCGCGCAAGATCTAGGGAGTCGTCAACCAAGAGCTGGGGTGTCGTCGCACTAAAATCTTCGGTGTCGGTTTGCGAGCACTGGGATGTCTCATAGGTTTCTGCCTTTCGGGTGTCGCCGCGCAAGAGCTAGGGTATCGTTAGCCAAGAGCTGGGGTATCGTCGTGCTAAAATCTTCGGTGTCGGTTCGCGAGCACTGGGATGTCTCGTAGGTTTCCGCCTTTCGGGTGTCGCCGCGCAAGAGCTAGGGTGTCGTTAGCCAAGAGCTGGGGTGTCATTGTGCTAAAATCTTCAGTGTCGATTCGCGAGCACTGGGATGTCTCGTAGGTTTCCGCCTTGCGGGTGTCGCCACACAAGAGCTAGGGAGTCGTCAGCCAAGAGCTGGGATGTCGTCGCGCTAAAATCTTTGGTGTCTGTTCGCGAGCACTGGGATGTCTCGTAGGTTTCCGCCTTTCGGGTGTCGCCGTGCAAGAGCTAGGGTGTCGTTAGCGAAGAGCTGGGGTGTCGTCGCGCTAAAATCTTCGGTGTCGGTTCGCGAGTACTGGGATGTCTCGTAGGTTTTCGCCTTTCGGGTGTCGCCACGCAAGAGCTAGGGAGTCGTTAGCCAAGAGCTGGGGTGTCGCCACGCAAGAGCTAGGGAGTCATTAGCCAAGAGCTGGGGTGTCGTCGTACTCAAAGCACTTCATTTTACTGAAATAGATACCCTATTTTGAAAGCACTTCATTTGCGACCAAGCCACCCTAATTCAAAAGTTACGACACCCGTGTTTTATATATGCTCTTGTGTAAGTTGACTCAATACATAAGCATCAAATTCGTCCATCAAAGTTTCAGAAGGCGGAACAATTCTCTCCAGGTCCTCTTCAGTATTACTAGACTACAAACAAGTCTGCCTGATGCTTGAAGCAGCTCTTTCCTTGACCTGATTTTTCTTGATCTTTTTGACTTCTTCTCGACTCCACTCTTTAATCTGTTCTCTCTCGGACGACCTTTCGTCCTAATTTGTTCAGGATCTTGAATTACAAGCTCTGTACGTGGTTTAGCTGCGTAGTTGGCATCCACGGCAATTTTGAATATAGGTGTTAGACCATCCATCACTACATTAAATGCATCTTCAGACATGGAGGCTATCTCTGCGAGCTTCGTCATCCGATGACTCAGCAAACTATATCTACAATCATTAACATAATATTAATGATAACAAATATTAAGACATTTCAATTAAAAAATTGTCACTGCGTACCGTGAGTTTCGTGTGCTTTATCATAACCCTCAGTATTGCAGTCGAATTCGTCGAATTAGTATTTCATGTCCTTGCACCATCTCTTCAAGAAGTATTTATCTGGTAAACGAAATACGTCACTTTGATGAAGAACCAATAGGGCATGCCTACACAGGTACCCCTTGAACTGAAAGGATCGGCACTGGCATTGGACATCCTCAATATTTCTATCGTATGACACGATATAATCTTTGATCATCTCCTTGCCCATTCCATCGACTTCAATCCTTTGATACGACTTTACGGAATATAAACAACTGTTGCCAGCTTCCTTGATCAATTTTGTATTTGATGCAGCCATTTCAAGGATCTCATTCTGAAATTTTTTGAAAATGCGCCTTGTATACCTTCCTGCAGCTTGTCTCTCAAAAGGTGATGATGTCTTTAGGAAAGCAATCGTTTGCAACGTCCTATTATCTTCCTCATTTTCGGCCTCGTATCTTTTTTCCAAGGCATCTTCGTACTTACTTATGAACTCCATTAGTGTTGTCTTCGAATTTATAAACCCATCGAAGAAGTGATTGATGCCCTCGCTCCTTTGTGAAGATGACATCCCTGTTCAAAATTTTGTCAACAAAAAAAAAACCGTTTAACGCGAACATGAACCAAATACAATGACATACAAACCTGCGAAGAATGTATCCTTTAGGTAAACTGGGACCCATTTTTCCCGACATTCGTAAAGGACATTGAACCAATCTATAGACTTGCATTCTTTATATTTCTCTATAACATGTGCCCACCTTTCCTCGAATGACTGTATGGTCAATGAATCATATATCGCCTCATCGAAATTAACCATAAACTTGGGATTTGCCGTGCAAATGTGGCCAATCTTTTCAGGTATCTTCTTCAATATATGCCAAAGACAAAATCGATATCGTGTGTTAGGAAAAACTTCTTCGACAGCAGCCTCGATTGCCTTATCTTGGTCAGTTATCATGGCAATAGGTGCTTGACCACTATTTGCATCCCGCCAAGTCTGAAAAACCCATTTATATGTCTCAGTACTCTCATCAGACAATAATGCACATCCAAGCAAGGTGGACTGTCCATGATGGTTGACCCCAATGAATGGACAAAAAGACATTTGATATCTGTTTGTCAAGTACGTTGAGTCAAAGCTTAGAACATCACCGAAGTATGTGCATGCCAATCTTGACCTTGGATGAATCCAAAAGATAGACCTCAGATGACCATTATCATTGAGGTCTAAGGAATAGAAGAAATTGAGATTTCTGAGTTGCATTTTGGCGAAATGAATTACTATCGACTGAGCATCTCCTTCTTTCAGCTTAGACTGACGTTCGCGACAAATGAAGTTACAAGCATCCTTCTCGATGAAATCCAATTGTCCTCTGTCCCCTTTTCTCCTTGCTATGACAGAGTATATCTGAGTCGTCGGAACATTCACGGCATGTAAATTGCTGATCTCTGCCTTCTCTAGTGTGCTGATCCTCCTATGCGACCGTAGATAACCAGTTGATGTTATGGACATCCCATGGTTATGTTCTAGAGAAACCTCATCCAATATCCACTTACCACTTGTAGCATTCAGTCTTGCTTTTATGGATTCCATACAATCAACTTTCCCAGTATCCCTATGATTCATACTCTTCTCTGATTTTCTAGATTTTTCTTGCCTCCAACACGCCAGGTGCTTGAAGCAAAGTTGTTTTTTGTTGTTGGCCCTGCTACACACTGTTGTGATTCTAAAACCAACTCGTTTCGCGTATCCATTGTAGAACGTATATACATCATCTGCTGAATTGAATTCCACCCCAGTTTGAGGAACTACAATATCATCCACTGCATTTGGAGCGACGGGTGAAGGTGCACGGTCGGGAGTGTTATCGATTTCTTTCCAATCTACAATTTCAGCATCAACTGTGAAAATATAGGCACGCAGTCATGAACAATGATATCCATAGATTTAGTTGTCAATATATGCTGACAAAGGATTAGGATTTAGGACACAAAGGTTAAAACAATACGACACCCCAGTTATCATCTCACGATACCCTAGCTTTAAGGCGACGACACCCGTGGGTTTACTGTTAATGCACGGGTGTCGTCGCCTTAAAGCTAGGGTGTCGTGAGCTTTCAACAGGGGTGTCTCGAAGGAGTTTCGGCCGAAATCTAATTCTCCCTGTGTGTCACGGGGATTGTCCGCGTGGTCAGTTCTAAGCACCGGTGTCGTTGCCTTAAAGCTAGGGTGTCGTGAGTTTTCAACAGGGGTGTCTCGAAGGAGTTTCGGCCGAAATCCAATTCTCCTGAGGTGTCACGGGGATGTCCGCGTGGTCAGTTCTAAGCACGGGTGTCGTTGCCTTAAAGCTAGGGTGTCATGAGCTTTCAACAGGGGTGTCTCAAAGGAGTTTCGGCCAAATCTAATTCTCCGGGGTGTCACGGGGATCTCTCCATGGTCAGTTCTAAGCACGGGTGTCGTAGCATGATGCTAGGGTGTCGTGAGGTTTCAAGTGGGGTGTCGCGAAGGAGTTTCGGCCAAAATCCAAATCATCCTTGGGTGTCGTGAGGTTTTCTCTAGGGACGACGTAAAACTTACTACGGTTGGCTTCCTGAAACTCTCTTCTGTTCCCCATCCCTCGAAACTCAACGAGGGGTGGGCTCACCGATTCGATTCTGTGAACCGCCCACTAAGATCGTAGCGCGTGGCAATCGAAACACCCGCCAGGAGTACCTTAAATATGGATGAGGGAATGCCATCGTTAATCACCTTTTCTGCTGATCTTCCAAACTTTTTTGATATGAGATGGCTTCTAGAGGCGAGGGGCGATCTAGTGGCACCCAAGGGAGCCGCCACACAACGGTCACCATCGATGCGGAGGTCTATGCGGAGTCGCTCACAATCAGCGAGCGACTCAACAGGGCGGCTGAGCAATACATGGCCGTTTCTATGAGACAAATCGAGGTCCTGCTTCGGGCCAACAGCCGGCTGGAGTCGCAAGTAGAGTCCCTCCAGCGCCAGATCGCCGAGGCAGCGACCGAAGCAGATGTCAAGCCCCAGTGAGGGCTCATGTAATTTTTTTCTTTTCTTTTTTGATGAATAAAAAAAATTTAGTAACTTGGGTGTCGCGGGCCTTCTCGTCGTGGTCAGTTCTCAGCATGGGTGTCATCGCATTAAAGCTAAGGTGTCGTGAGCTTTCAACAGGGGTGTCTCTAAGGAGTTTCGACCGAAATCCAATTCTCCCTGGGGTATCGTGGGGATTCTCCGCGTGGTCAGTTCTAAGCACGGGTGTCGTAGCATTGGTGCTAGGGTGTCATTAGATTTCAACTGGGGTGTTGCGAAGGAGTTTCGGCCGAATTCGACATGGGGTGTCGCGGGGGTTCTCCGTCAATCAGTTCTAAGCACGGGTGTCGTCGCCTTAAAGCTAGGGTGTCGTGAGCTTTCAACAGGGGTGTCTCGAAGGAGTTTTGGCCGAAATCCAATTCTCCTGAGGTGTCACGGGGATTGTCCGCGCGGTCAGTTCTAAGCACGGGTGTCGTTGCCTTAAAGCTAGGGTGTCGTGAGCTTTCAACAGGGGTGTCTCGAAGGAGTTTCGGCCGAAATCCAATTCTCCTAGGGTGTCACGGGGATTGTCCGCGAGTCAGTTCTAAGCATGGGTGTCGTTGCCTTAAAGCTAGGGTGTCATGAGCTTTCAATAGGTGTCTCGAAGGAGTTTGGCCGAAATCCAATTCTCCTGGGGTGTCACGGGGATTCTCTCCGTGGTCAGTTCTAAGCACGGGTGTCGTCGCCTTAAAGCTAGAGTGTCGTGAGCTTTCAACAGGGGTGTCTTTAAGAAGTTTCGGCTGAAATCCAATTCTCCCTGGGGTGTCGCGGGGATTCTCCGCGTGGTCAGTTTTAAGCACGGGTGTCGTAGCATTGGTGCTAGGGTGTCATTAAATTTCAACTGGGGTGTCGCGAAGGAGTTTTGGCCGAATTCGACATGGGGTGTCGCGGGGGTTCTCTCCGTCATCAGTTCTAAGCATGGGTGTCGTCGCCTTAAAGCTAGGGTGTCGTGAGCTTTCAGCAGGGGTGTCTCGAAGGAGTTTCGGCCGAAATCCAATTCTCCTGGGGTGTCACGGGGATTGTTCGCGCGGTCAGTTCTAAGCATGGGTGTCGTTGCTTAAAGCTAGGGTGTCGTGAGCTTTCAACAGGGGTGTCTCGAAGGAGTTTCGGCCAAATCCAATTCTCCTGGGGTGTCACGGGGATTCTCTCCGTGGTCAGTTCTAAGCACGGGTGTCGTCGCCTTAAAGCTAGGGTGTCGTGAGCTTTCAACAGGGGTGTCTCGAAGGAGTTTCGGCTGAAATCCATTCTCCTGGGGTGTTACGGGGATTGTCCCGCGGTCAGTTCTAAGCACGGGTGTCGTTGCCTTAAAGCTAGGGTGTCGTGAGCTTTCAACAGGGGTGTCTCGAAGGAGTTTCGGCCGAAATCCAATTCTCCTGGGGTGTCACGGGGATTCTCTCCGTGATCAGTTCTAAGAACGGGTGTCGTAGCATTGATGCTAGGGTGTCGTGAGGTTTCAAGTGGGGTGTCGCGAAGGAGTTTCGGCCGAAATCCAAATCATCCTTGGGTGTCGTGAGGTTTCTCTTGGGACGACGTAAAACTTACTACGGTTGACTTTCCGAAACTCTCTTCTGTTCCCCATCCCTCGAAACTCAACGAGGGGGGGGGGGGCGCACCGATTCGATTCCTGTGAACTGCCCACTGAGATGGTAGCGTGTGGCAATCGAAACACCCGCCAGGAGTACCTTAAATATGGATGGGAGAATGCCATCGTTAATCACTTTTTCAGCTGATCTTCCAAACTTTTTTGATACTGAGATGGCTTCTAGAGGCGAGGGGCGATCTACTGGCACCCATGGGAGCCGCCGCAAAATGGTCACCGTCGATGCGGAGGTCTATGTGGAGTCGCTCGCAATCAGCGAGCGACTCAACAGGGCGGCCGAGCAATACATGGCCGTTTCAATAAGACAAATCGAGGTCCTGCTTCGGGCCAACAGCCGGCTGGAGTCGCAAGTAGAGTCCCTCCAGCGCCAGATCGCCGAGGCAGTGACCGAAGCAGATGTCAAGCCCCAGTGAGGGCTCATGTACTTTTTTTCTTTTCTTTTTTATGAATAAAAAAAAATTTAGTAACTTCAGTGTCGCGGACCTTCTCGTCGTGGTCAGTTCTAAGCACGGGTGTCATCGCCTTAAAGCTAGGGTGTCGTGAGCTTTCAATAGGGGTGTCTCTAAGGAGTTTCGGCCGAAATTCATTCTCCCTGGGGTGTCGCGGGGATTCTCCGCGCGGTCAGTTCTAAGCACGGGTGTCATAGCATTGGTGCTAGGTGTCATTGGATTTCAACTGGGGTATCGCGAAGGAGTTTCGGCCAAATTCGACATGGGGTGTCGCGGGGGTTCTCTCTGTCATCAGTTCTAAGCACGGGTGTCGTCGCCTTAAAGCTAGGGTGTCGTGAGCTTTCAACAGGGATGTCTCGAAGGAGTTTCGGCCGAAATCCAATTCTCCTGGGGTGTCACGAGGATTGTTCTCCATACGGGGTGTCGCGGGCCCGCTCTCCAGCGTCGTTTATAAGCACGACACACCCTTTATAGCATTTAAAGACACCCCATAGAACAAGCTACGACACCCCGTAAAGCAACATACGAAGATCGCAAAGGTTATAAGCATGGGTGTCGTAGCGTTGTAACTACGGTATCGCGAGGCTTTTCTCCAGCATTCGTTTGGAGCACGGGTGTCCTAGGCTTGTAACTACGGTGTCTTAACAGTATATCAGGGGTGTCATAGCTTTAACAACGACACTAGAGCTATATGGACAGGAAATAACGGGGAATATAGGCCGAACCACTCTGACGACACCCCAGTTCATGAGGTATAACATCCTAGTTAAAAGAGTATGACATTCGTGCTTACAAAACAGTAAACTCTAAACAGTTATGACTCCCAGAATGTCATAACTATTTTGTTCTAACGAAGTTACCTGCGCATTAAACGGTTTGGTCATGCATTAACTAACTCTAACCAGAAAAAACGGTTGGTGTAATAAATGAGCTTTAGAAAGAAGTGGAAAGAAAGACTTTTTACTTTGTGCTGCGGATGACATTTCCTTCAGAAGTTTTTGTACAAGACTCCAGTAGCCAGGTTTTCCAGCCTCGAAGCTGAAATATTTTCTTTTGACCGAGGAAGAAAAAGAGTTCTTCTTGCACAGATGAAATACAACGTAAAATGGCGCTAGGATGGAGGGAAAGGGCATTTTCGTCCGCACGCTAATTTTAAAAAAAAGTGAACTGCTTTAAATGGCCGTCACGTTCAGAACGTAACATCAAAGCAGAGCCATACCGTCCCGGTCAGGTCATCCACGTAGGAGCCACGTGGACCAATCAAAGAGCGGTGCAGCCCACGTAGGCCTTGCTGCATCAGGGGCGGTGTACAAAGTGTTTTCCTTAAAAAAATATTGCACGGTTGAAGTCCCACATGGAATAGATGGGACTGGCGATTAGATGGACTTCAATGTTCTCACTGTTAAAATGGGCCCTGGCAAGAAACGGCACCAACGCCTGCATGTGGCCGGATCGTAACCGGATTAAAGAGACCATTCTTTTTTGGATAGGAAACGTCTTTGTGCACCGCTCCTTCGTCCACGTCGCGCAATGAGCGCTTAGTGCGCGCTTTTGTGCATCAAAGATAATGTACGAAGTTTTTTTTTTTTTGGATAAGACTCGGGTGCAAATCAGATGATTCAACCAAACAACTCAAAACAAATCCATTGGATATATATATATAGAGAGAGAGTGTGTGTGTGTGTGTCAAAGGTAAAATTGAGCTATCTTTTTTTTATTTTTGATTCACATAGATTTTAAAATTATTCTATTTTTTTTTTTTATTTTTAAAATTTATAAATTATATGAACTAAAGAATAGGAAAGTAATCGAATCCTAATTTAACTATATTTGAATACAGCTAAATTTAAGATCCAATTTGAAGTCATTCAATTTTTTAAAAAATATTATTTTTTTCATCTCACCCTATTTACAGTTAGAGATGATAAACGAATTGATCCAACATGCTCAATCCATTATAATGATCACCTTATAGGCCATCGTACCAGGGGGTTAGTTTGGTATGATCCATGGGCTCGACTTGGGATGGGTTAGGCCAAGCTATGCCAACCCATGTGCCGGACTGCATAACCACCTACTTGCTGGCATATGATGTTGGTCCATGTGCTAGCCTATGTAACATTTCTAATATTATTTTTTTAAAATTATATATATATCTTTTTTATGAATAGGCAAATGACTTATTGCAGCTATATCATCTCAATTTTTTTTATTTTTTAGCTGTTCGGAGGAAAGTCATTAATCTTCTAATCTTCATCTTCGTTTTTTATATAACATAGTCCAAACCCTAAGTTGTTAGGTCTAGTGGACTGGGCTCAAACTGCCAAGCCAAGATTATGTTCGAGTTAGTGCAATCCATTATGTTATTCATCTCGTTTGGCTTCAAGAAGTATGATAGGCTGTGTTGTCTTTCATATTTAATCTTTTACTACTCATTATTATCTAGAGAAAACTTTTCATCATCATTATTCTAACCTTATATTATCTCTTCGATGTCATACCAATATTAAAGGCATATTAGCATCTCTATTGTATCGGACCTTAATCGATCCGTCTTATCAAGTACTTATCCATATCAATGTTGAACTCGAACTCTTAGTTGTAGAGTTGGTGAAAGCTATTAGCATTAGACATTATCGATTGTGAAGGATAGAAAATAAAAGTAAATAGCAGAAAGAGGCTAACTAGAAAGTAGAAAAGAATTAATACCTTAGGAGAATTTGAAAGTCTTGTATAAGATGAGAATTTTAATAAGGTTCAGAGGGGTTGTGTTTTGCTGTGGGACGAGGATTAGTGCCTATTTATAGATGTTGAAAGACTTTCAAATTATCTAAATAACCTTGGAAA
>UESW01003186.1:43162-66437 GCA_900491605.1 Calamus simplicifolius | reverse complement strand
ACTTTTTTTCTTTTCTTTTTTTATGAATAAAAAAAAATTTTAGTAACTTGGGTGTCGCGGGCCTTCTCATCGTGGTCAGTTCTAAGCATGGGTGTCGTCGCATTAAAGCTAGGGTGTCGTGAGCTTTCAACAGGAGTGTCTCTAAGGAGTTTCGGCCGAAATCCAATTCTCCCTGGGGTGTCGCGGGGATTCTCCACGCGGTCAGTTCTAAGCACGGGTATCGTAGCATTAGTGCTAGGGTATCATTAGATTTCAACTGGGGTATCGCGAAGGAGTTTCGGCTGAATTCGGCAAGGGGTGTCGCAGGTATTCTCATCGTGATCAGTTCTAAGCACGGGTGTCATCACCTTAAAGCTAGGGTGTCGTGAGCTTTCAACAGGGGTGTCTCGAATGAGTTTCGGCCGAAATTCAATTCTCCTGGGTTGTCACGGGGATTATTCTCCATACGGGGTGTCGCGGGCCTGCTCTCCAGCGTCATTTATAAGCACGACATAGAACAAGCTATGACACCCCGGAAAGCAACATACGAAGATCACGAATGTTATAAGCATGGGTGTCGTAGCGTTGTAACTACGGTATCGCGAGGCTTTTCTCCAGCATTCGTTTGGAGCACAGGTGTCCTAGGCTTGTAACTACGGTGTCTTAATAGTATATCAGGGGTGTCATAGCTTTAACAACGACACTAGAGCTATATGGACAGGAAATAACGGGGAATATAGGCCGAACCACTCTGATGACACCCCAGTTCATGAGGTATAACATCCTAGTTAAAAGAGTATGACATTTGTGCTTACAAAACAGTAAACTCTAAACAGTTATGACTCCCAGAATGTCATAACTATTTTTGTTCTAAGGAAGTTACCGGCGCATTAAACGGTTTGGTCACGCATTAACTAACTCTAACCAGAAAAAATGGTTGGTGTAATAAAGGAGCTTTAGAAAGAAGTGGGAAGAAAGACTTTTTACTTTGTGCTGCGGATGACATTTCTTCCAGAAGTTTTTGTACAAAGACTCCAGTAGCCAGGTTTTTCAGCCTCAAAGCTGAAATATTTTCTTTCGACCGGGGAAGAAGAGAGTTCTTCTTGCACAGATGAAATACAACGTAAAATGGCGCTAGGATGGAGGGAAAGGGCATTTTCGTCCGCACGCTAATTTAAAAAAAAAGCGAACTGCTTTAAATGGCCGTCACGTTCAGAATGTAACATCAAAGCAGAGCCATACCGCCCGGCAGGTCATCCATGTAGGAGCCACGTGGACCAATCAGAAGAGGCGGTACAGCCCACGTAGGCCTTGCTGCACCGGGGGCGGTGAACAAAGTCTTTTCCAAAACTAAAAGTGTTGAGGCTTTTTGGTGAAAAAATGCCGAAAACGTTATCTCTCTCTCTCTCTCATGCGTGCATGCGCGGACACGCTTAGGACAATGGAAGCTAAGAAAAGTCTTCATGCATTGCCTTCGTGCACACATGCCCATTAGCCATATGTTTATGTAACCGTATGTTACTATAAGGAACATTATAGTTTCATAGATCATGGCATGCGTGTTCGCATAGGCATATGATCAATGTGCACATCTTTATGTATCGAAAGCTTTGTATAAAGACATTTCCTGAAAGTATAACTCATCCTTGTATTTAGCCTGCTTATGAGTGGGCTCGACACAACGTATTTGGGCTGGCCCAGTGATGACTTTGGTGGTGATTTTGGACATTGAAAAGTCTTTGTGCATCGGGCATAGTTCAAGTTGTGTGCATTGCACATGATGACTGGTCATGCGCATACAACCATACATGTTAAGGATAATTTCATTCTTTCGTGTATCGTACGCAACTGCAGTCAATTAGCATGCACGGTGTGCACACTCCTACATCGCATATGGTGCAGAAAAACCTTTTCTTTGGATAATTTCTCGTAGGCCAGTGCAACGGACTAATGGAATTGATGGATATGTAAATTTTCAAACACTATTATTTAAACTTTTAAATTAAACCTGGTTCTTAAAAATATAAATATAGTATATTTTAAACTATACTTTAGTCGATCATGTTTGTGATCATGATCATTGCATCCCTCCAATGAATCAATCATAATCCGACAAGATACAAATATAAATTGGTCTATACAAGAAATGTCCACCACATAAGGAACATATTACATCATGCTGCACTTATTTGTTTCTAGATTTGATGGAAGTTTTATTTCGTGAAATACATTTGCTCCAAAAAAAAAAAACCTTACTATGGTCAAATTTAGTGAGGCAAGGCTTGGACCAGATAATTTTTTCCTAATTTGCATTGTCCAACTAAATTAGCCAACATATTCTGATGTCATTTTTCTTTTTTTTTTTGGGGTAAGAAAACAAATTTATTATTATGAACTAAGAAAGACTATCCCTTAGGCATCTGCATCCAAAATATTGAAACAAATCAGAAGAAAAATTATTAAACCAAAATAGAATAGATAAAAAAAGGATGCAGCTCAATTAGCTAAATAATCTGCAATTGAGTTGACTTTTCTAAAGATATGAGAATATTAAAACTAAGGGATGCCAACAGTTTTAGAGCACACGTCCCTTAATTTAGGATACAGACACCCTGAGTTCCCATTGATTCACGCCAAACTAATACCTTCCATGGGAGAAACATACATTTTCTCCTAATAAGATAAGTAAAGGTAAGTCCTATGCTATAGTACTGAAATTTTAATAGAAGGAACCGATGCTTGTCTCAGAAGAATAGTTGCAGCAATAATAAACCGTTTCAGCCAATCTCGAATGATAAAATCAACATCAGTTGATGTGATTTGCATTGATTCATCAAAGTTGATCTTAATTAACTTTTACTGAAGGAGATTGCCAGAAAATGGAAATCTGGAAGTGGAAAGGGAGTGGGTGCTCTGGTTCATCCGATGCTTTACGATTCATGCTTTTGAGGTTCTGAGGCTCTTTCTTCCGATAATCCGTGCTCTACCTCCGATCAGCTGTGATAGATTGATGGCGTCCTCCTTTGCTTCGCCTCTGGTTGGGTCTGATGGTGTACCGGTGGGCGGAAGACAGTTGAGCGGCTCTCATGCCAGCTGCTTTGAATGGGTTTCCTCTGCTCCCTCATCGGCGGAGGTTGCAGAGCTTGAACGGCTCTTCCTGGAGATCGTCCAGGTTCCCTCTCATTTTCTGAAGCTTAAAGTGGGTGGTTGGGCATCCAGATCGATCATCGCCCATAGCTTATCCCGCTGGGTGCTGCGGAGGTGTTGATACGTGAATTTCATCATGCTGGAGTTGTTGGAGAGATTGAAGCTGTCTCTCTGGCTCACTACATCTTCCGTTTCTTGGATGCCTAAGCCAGGATTTTGTTTTGGGAAGGCCATGGGTGGCGAATGGCCAACCGATTGCCATCATGGAGTGGCAAGTGGAGTTTGTTCCGACGGCATTCTCTGTCCCCAATGCCTTGCTGTGGATCCGACTGCTATTGTTGCCTTTGGAGTTCTGGACAGAGGAGTTTCTGTCCTCCATCCTTTCGGTGGCTGGATAGTTCAAATTCGTTGACGAAGCCACAAAGAAGAAGAAAAGAGGCGGTTATGCTCGCGCCTGTGTCTGCGTCGATCTGACCAAACCATTCCGGCCGAGGGTGCAGGGGAGAAAGACCCCATCTTGGCAGCAATTTGCTATGAAAATGTTGAAGGGATCTGTGAATCCTGTGGGACGTTGCATCTAGGTGGGATCTGCTCCAGGAGCCAGAGCATAACCCCTCTTCGAACGGCCCTACATTCGGCCCGTGGATGGCGCGATTCATCGGAGGAGATCGTCACAGGAGCCAGTATCGGCTCCTAGGACGCACGGGTCGGGGGCAACTGATCCGGCTTTGGGTTCGGCGTCAGACTGGCATTACCCGAAGCGGGTGGCTCACCGGCAGTCGGGCAAGGCTCCGGCCATTGGGCGGTACTCCCAGGTGGACAAGGCTCTGACTGAGGGCGGTCTTCCCTTCGTCATCGTTGGTGCCGGAGTTGGGGAAGGGAGGAGCGGAGCATGGATCAGATCCAGTGCCAACGGGCCGATTCTTCCTGTGCCAGTTACTGTAGCTAAGTCTCGACAGAAACTTATATGCTGAACATTAAGGAGTCTGGATCTTTGGATGTCAACCCATTTTCTGCACTGAACGCTGAGCAGCTGGCTGAATGATCTAAGCCTCGCAAGGACTCGATTCCGGCCTAGCTAAGAGGGTCCAATCGGTGGAGACTAGTGCCCCGCGAGTGCTTTCTAAGCCTTCAAGAGCAAAAGGGAAGGCATTCCATGCTGACATAGGCAAGGAGCCCGCATCCTTTACCTTTTCAGCTTCTGTTGACTCTGGCCGTGGGACTAGTACTCTGCCACGGTGGGGTTCCAAGAAACCTCGGAGCATGACTGGAATTACTCAACTGGAGAGTGTGAACTGTGAAGGGCGATGAGCATGAGGTTGCAGTCCACTAATTGAAACAGGCCATTCAGATTTCTGGGACGAGGGTGGTGTTGGAGTCCTCCGAGTCTGAGAATTCTAGAGGGTTGGATCCAGTGGAGAGTTCTACTATTGTCAGCGATCATGTGATGAGATGATGCCGGGGGACAGGATGGGTCCCTCCCCATGCATGCATCAGGATGAAGATTCTGTATGGAATGTAAGAGGAGCAATGAAACCTTCATTTTTCTCCTCTTTTGGGAGGCTTATGCAGCATCACAGCTTCGACATTTGTGTCCTTTTGGAAACACGGTTGTCTGGATAGTCTGGCTCGTTTTCGGAGACTAATTTCAGAACCTGGGTTTCTTATGCTGTTGAGTCGGTCGGTCTTTCTGGGGGCATTCTGGTGCTTTGGAGGCACGATAAGATTAGAGTTGATGCCTTTCATTGCTGTGGTCAGCAAGTTGCTGCTGTTATTTCTGAGGGGACCTCCGTCCCGTGGATACTATCGAGTGTTTATACCAACACCAACTTCCGGAACGCAGGGTGCTATGGGGTGAGATTTGTTCTTTACTAGCTCAGGGATTCCTTCACTTATTGCAGGCAATTTCAATAGTATTGTGGGGGCCCACAAGAAGAAAGGGGGTAGGCAGTTAGCTGATTTACCGGGTAGAGCAGAATTTTAGTCCTTTATATCTAATGCTGGCCTTTTGGATCTGGGGTTCCAGGGTCCCTAGTTCACTGGTGCAACAATTGATTGGGCTCTGCCAGAGTGTGGGAAAGGTTGGATAGGGCTTTGGCTACTTCCAATTGGCTTAGTGCTTTCCCTCTACCACTGTTACCCACTTACCCCGAATTGCCTTGGATCATTGCCCTCTTCTAATTTCCACTGATGAGGGGTTACAGCAGATGAGGCAGTTTAGATTTGAGTCGTTTTGGACTTCTTATTCGTCTGCTAGGGCTATCATTTTGAGGTTGGCGAATGCCTGTTAGAGGGAGTGCTATATATCGATTATCAAGGCGTCTAGCTCTTGCCAGATGCAGACTGTCCAGCTGGAATCACAAGGAGGTGGGTGATATTGTGAGGCAAGTTGAGCAAGCTGAAGCTATTATTGTTTCGCTCTAGGCCAAAGAGGATCAGGAGGGTTTTCTTACTGAGTCAGATTTGTCGTTCCTCCGCTCAACTCTGTCGATCCATCACTCCCTCCTTCGACAACAGGAGATGTTTGGAAGCAAAGGTCAAGGATCCAGTGGATCAAAGAAGGGGACTGTAATACGAGATTCTTTCATCAGGCTACTCTCAAGCGCCGAGCGGTGAACCATATCAGGCGTATTGCTAATGAGGAGGGCCATGTTCATGAGGATGATCATGTGATTATGGATCGGATTTTTCATTTCTTCCACTCCGGTGGACTGAGGTTACTGGCTTTGGGTCCCCGTCTGCCCTGTTCTGATCCCCAATAGGGGCTCTGATTTAGAGAATGACCTTCTTGTTAGGCCCATTTTGGCGGAGGATTGTCGGAGGGCTTTATGGGATCTTGGAATGGATAAGGCCTCGGGGCCTGATGGTTTCCCATTTTTCTTCCGTCATTATTGGAGCATTTTGGGTCAGGATGTATCGCAGGCCATTCAGCTAGTTTTTCAGTCCAAAGCCATTCCCCCTGAGTGGAATCGGACTTTGTTACGTTGGTTCCTAAACGCCCGGACGCTACCTCTTCCTACCACTATCGACCTATCAGCCTTTGCACTACCTTATATAAGGTTTGTGCGCGGCTCTTAGTCTCCCGGATGCGATTGGTGATACCTCGGCTTATCTCTCCGAAGCAAAGGGCATTCCTTAGAGGGCACAGCATCACTGATAATGCCTTGCTGGCTCAGGAATTCATGCATAATCTTCAGCGAGCTTCTGGTCGGAACGCTCTCATGGCCGTTAAGCTGGACATGGAGTGTGCTTATGATAGACTGAGTTGGGATTTCCTGCGTCGCACTCTTGATATGTTTGGGTTTACGACCTTTTTATTGATTGGATCATGGCTTGTGTCTACCGCCCATCTTTTTCTATCCTTGTTAATAGGGGTCAGACCGATTTCTTTCATTCTGAGGTTGGCTTGAGACAGGGATGCCCCCTCTCACCGTTTCTATTCATCCTCTCTGCGGATGCTTTATCAAGGGCTCTATCTCAGGCACAGCTGGACTATTCTCTTATTCCCTATAGTGGGGGACCCAAAGGACCTTCGCTATCCCACCTGATGTTTGCAGATGATTGTATTCTTCTGGAACATGCTTCAGATCGGAATGCTATCATTTTTGCCTCTATTCTTCAGTCTTATTGTTGGGCCTCTGGTCAGAAAGTGAATCCGACCAAATCCTTAATCTGCTTTAGCCCCTCGATGTCCCCTTCTCTAAAAGGCGCTATATCGCAAATCATGGGTATTTCAGTTATGGCAGACTGGATCATATATCTGGGGAATCCTATTACCAAGAGAAGGCCACGGAGTTCTGACTTCAGGGATCTTGTGAGACGGGTCCATGATCGGTTGGATGGTTGGCAGGTTACTGGTCTCTCTATGATGACAAAGATCACTATATTGAGATTTGTGCTATCGTCGCTTCCTCTCTATCTGTTTTCTAATGCGGCTATTCCACTGTCGTGCCTGCGGAAAATTGAGAGATACTTCAGGGACTTTCTCTGGGCCTCTATGCAGGATGGGCATGGTATTCACCTTGTTGGTTGGGACAATGTCTGTCTACCACTTTCTGAGGGTGGATTGGGGATTTAGTCCCTTACTGTGAGGAGGGAGGCTTTGATAGCTAGGTATGCTACTCGATTTTTGCTAGACCACTGTATGTGGAGTTATTTTATGCATGCTAAATATAGTGACTGGTCTACCTCTGTTGATCCTCTATCTAGTTGCGGGCTTTCCTTCTTTTGGCGAGAGGTCTGTCGGCATGCTTCGAACATCCTGAACAGCATCTCATAAATGATTGGTGATGGTGCTTCTGTGGATGTTGTTCGGGATATAATTGCAGACCTCCCCCTATCTCAGTGGCCCACCTTTGTCAATACTGCCATCCCCAGTGGTATGCGAGTGTCTGACTTGATCACCCAGGACTATTCAGCTTGGAGTACCTCTTTACTCTCCAGTCTCTTTGGAGATGAGCTCTATCGCCATATTATGGCCATTACTTTATTGTCGGATCATATCTTTGACACCAGGGTGTGGAAGAGATCTTGTTTGACCCGGGCTCCGATCAGGGACCTTCTGAGGATTTATCGGCCACAAGTCCAGCAGGTGTTGGATGTGGATTGGATCTGACATCTCCCTATTCACCTCAGGGTCCATTTATTTATTTGGAAGATGGCTCGGAACTGCCTACCAACATGCTCTCTTCTCTCCAGGCGTGGATTGAGTATTCAGGCCATTTGCCCGTTATGTGGCCTTGATGAGGAGACAGTTGACCATGCTATCTTCATTTGCTCTAGAGCCAGGATGTTATGGCAGCTGTCAGGTGACCGGCCTTGGGTCATTGGTACTCCTTTGCCCTGCAGTTCCTTTCTGGGTTTACTTAGGCGGGATTTTGTTAGGGGTTCCCATCAGGTGGTTACCACGAGGGCTTATATGGCTCTCCAGATCTGGTTATCCCGTAACCAGCTTGTCTTCACTGATGTCACGACTCCACCCCGTCGGATCATCAAAACTGCTTTCTCTTCTGTGACGGAGTATACCTACCATCACATGGTATTTGATTCTGACAGCCCTAGCCACTGGAGCTCCCATGCTGCCTTGGCAGCGCATCAGCGGACGGTCTTTATTTCCTAGGAGCCCCCACCTCCAGGGTTTGTCAAAATCAACTTTGATGTTAGTGTACATGGTAGATCTGCTATTGTAGCTTTTGTGATTCGAGGGCCAAATAATGAGTTGCTGGCTGCTGGCGGATTCAGCCTCCTTGATTCATCGGTGCCCATGGCTGAATTGTCTGCTGCTTGGGCGGGCATTTCCTGTGCTATCCATGTTCTGGGCGCCCGGTGCCTTATTATTGAGGAGGATTCTATCACAGTTATCCGCTGGCTCCGATAGGATCCCAGTGATAGTATGCCATCCAACCCCTTGACTCTTGATATTCGATCTACCCTGCAGGGGGCCCAGAGCATCCTGATTCGGCATATATATCGAGAAGCGAATTTTGTGGTCGACTGGATCACCGGCAGAGTGGCTGCCTACTCTAGGTTTTGGAGTTGGAAGCAGAGAGATTCTTGTTCTGTACTCTGATTTATCGGGTTTGATTTATCCTAAATTAATTTTGTACTTAAAAAAAAGAAAGAAAGAAAACAATATGTTGACAGATAGAAATTAGAACCTGTTGAGGGGTAGAATCGTCATTGCATTGATAATCGTGGAAGAGACTAAGATCAGCCCCATCCCTCCGCCCGCTACGATATGCCTCCGGGGGACAAGCTAAACTAATGTGGTCCGTCAGGCTATGCGACCCCCGCAGCTCATTTTCCCCGGGCTCGATTCCTATGAGCTCCTATAGCTCGACTTCCCCGAGCTCCCCGAAGCTCGGTTCGTATGAGCTCATAGCTCGGTTTTCCCGAGCTCCCCGAAGCTCGATTCCTATGAGCTCCCATAGCTCGGCTTTCCCGAGCTCCCCGAAGCTCGGTTCCTATGAGCTCCCATAGCTCGACTGATCCTCCCCGAGCTATCTACTCATAACTCAACTTCTCCCCGAGCCTCCCATGGTTCGGCTTTCCCCGAGCTTCCCATAGCTTGGCTCCCTTCGGGCTTCCATAGCTCGGCTTCCCCGAGCCTCCCATGGTTCGGCTTTCCCCGAGCCTCCCATGGTTTGGCTTTCTCCGGGCTTCCATAGCTTGGCTTCCCCGAGCCTCCCATGGTTCGGCTTTCCCCGAGCCTCCCATAGCTCGGCTTCCTCCGGGCTTCCATGGCTCAGCTTTCCCCGAGCTTCCCATAGATCGGCTTCCTTCGGGCCTCCATAGCTCGTCTTCCCCGAGCCTCCATGGTTCAGCTTTCCCCGAGCTTCCCATAGCTCGACTTCCTCCGGGCTTCCATAGCTCGGCTCCCCCAGCTTCCTGTAGCTCGTTTTCCCCGAGCTCCCCACAGCTTGTTTTCCCCCAACTACCTATAGCTCGGCCTCCCTGAGTGATCCATGATCTGATACTCACCTCCACGGAACCTGACGCGGGAGAGCCTAGACCTATCGTAACAGAATCCCAGGCAAAGAATTATGTTGAAGAGTGGACTAGGACCTAATATAGCTATCTGGGACCTACGCATCTGTCAGATCTCAGGCCATCAAAGAGCTCTCCCAGCCGTCGATCCCTTAATGAATAAGATACGGATCCCACCGGCCCCACAACGGCCTGATTCGATTCATCCCCGTATCCTAACAACCTTCGAACCTTCTAGAAGGTGCTCAAGATCTAGATCATTGCCTATAAATACGGTACCCCCAGATCCTCTCAGGTATGCGCTCACGGCCCCTAGCTCACTCTCACTCTCTCACTCTCCCCCACTGCTCGTCGGCGCTCCCTTAGAGCTCCCGATCGGCCACCTCTGGAGAGACTCCCTGGAGAGATCCCTCTCCCCATTTTCTGTTGATCACCAATCCTCACTGACTTGAGCGTCGGAGGGTCTTCCGTGGAGGGCCACCCCCAACGCCTCTCGCGTGAGGACTTCTATGCAGGTCCGCCCAGGAGGAAGCCCAGACCAGGAGATCGACCGCGCCCGAGTCTGAGGACGGATCCCGACGGCAATAGATTGGCGCTAGAGGAAGGGCCTCAAGTTCCATTAAACTTGAAAAAGGAGACAAGGATCTCGATCTGGAGTAGAACCTCTCCAATGGCTAATCGGAGAAGAGCAATCTCTGAAGTCTAGGACCAGGTCGTCACTCAAAGACCTGATTCGACAGGCAACACGGCGCCACAGCCTCCACCAGTTGAGACCCCATCACCACCAGCCATCCCGGTGACCCAGGACTAGTTCGCCACGCTGGTCCAGCAGGTCCAGGCCCTGACCCACTTGGTTCAGGAGCGTTTCGCAGCCGCCCCTGCTCTGCACCTTCATAAGGAGGCCACAGCTCCTTCCTCTCCGGCCACCTCCTCCTCTGGTCCGCATGAGGCCATGGACCCCCCACACCGACCCAGAGGGGACAAACTGGTCCCGCGAGGCGGCTATGACAGGGATCCTCCCAGATCTTGATGAGCTTGGACCTTTTCCCCGGTGTCCTCCCACCATGATTCAATGCCGTCTCTACGCTCTCCCCGCCCAGCTCCTCCTCTTACTTCCGAAGAGGAGATCCGTCGACAAATCTGGGAGATGCGTCAGGAGTTGGATGCCGCTAAGTAGGCCCAACCGGCTCAACCCAAGGCAGAGCATGGCATCCCCTTCTCCAAAGGGATCATGGAGGAAGTGATTCCCTCCCATGTCAAGCTACCTACCGTCGAGCCCTATCACGGCTCTTCTGACCTGGATGATCATCTCAGCAGCTTCCGGTCAATAATGATGTTTCACGGAGCATCCGACGTAATCCTCTGCTGTGCCTTCCCCTCCACTCTCAGAGGATCTGCCCGAACCTAGTTCAATGCCTTGAAGCCAGGTTTCATTGATTCATTCGACGAGCTGAGCCATCTTTTTATTGGCCAGTTCGTCAGTAGCTACCGTCACCGACGGAGATCCGACTCCCTCTCCAAAGTTAAGCAGAGAGAGGGGGAGTCCTTGAGAAACTATCTTGGCCGCTTCAACAAGGCCATGCTAGAGGTGGACCACCTTAATCATGAGGTGGCCATGTCCGCCTTAGCAGGGGGAGTTTCGAAGGAAAGCGACTTCTACTTGGTGATGGAAGTCAGCTACCCCCCAAACCTCTTCGACATGATGGCCCTGGCGGACAAATACGCCAGGGTCAAACAGTCGCGGAGAGTCGCCCACGCCGAGCTGGCAAAGAAGAAAGAGCCCAGAGGTCCTGACAGGCACCGACCCGTCCGCCGGCCAAGTCCACCTCGTCGCCAAAGAGCTCCCCCACCGTCGCCGAGGAATTGCTCCCGAAGCCCGCCCAAGCGATTCGACCACTACACTCTGCTGACTGTGCCCCGGGCGCAGATCCTCATGGAGATAGAGCGCCAGCTCCCCCGGCTAGCTCCTCTCCGAGGGAACCCGACCCGGAGGGACCCCACCAAATACTGCCGCTACCATCGGGAGCACGACCACGACACTAAGGAATGCTGGCAGCTGAAAAATGAGATTGAGAGGCTGATCCAACGGGGCCAACTGAACCAATTCAGGAGGGCACCCGAGCCAGGACAAGGGGGGGATCGCCAGCCCGAGCTTCAACAACTTCCCCCTCCACCGAATCTGCCTGTAATCGGCCACATCAATGTGATTGAGGAGGCCGGCGGCTCGAGCTCCAGAAATGATGACGAAGGACCGGCGCCAAAGAAAGCGCGGACGGATGAGCTCTCCTTCTCCGACGATGATCTCCGAGGGATACAGTTCCCCCATGACGATGCACTAGTTGTATCCCTCAATTTAAATGACTATGATGTAAGCCGGATCCTCGTTGACAGTGGAAGTTCTATGAATGTTTTGTACCTCGATGTGTTTGCCAAGATGAGACTGCTCATGGAAAACCTTCGAGCTGTGGATTCCACCCTGATGGGGTTCATAGGCGACGTCATCATCCCAGAAGGGGTCGTAACCTTAACGGTTCACGCGGAAACCTGGCCCCTTGTGGCCACTGTTCACATGGATTTCCTGGTAACTAAACTCAGGTCGCCCTACAACGCAATATTCGGGAGACTCGACCTGATGTCCCTCAAGGCAGTTATCTCTATTCCACACCTGTCTATGAAATTTCCCACCGGATGGGAAGTTGGAGTCGTCCAAGGAAGCCAAACCATGGCTCGACAGTGCTTCGTTACCAGCCTTCAGTCTAGAATGCCAGAGGTTGACGGGCTAGATGCTCGAGAAGATTTTGCCGAACAGCGAGGAGAACTAGCCAAAGAACTGGAAGAAATGTCGTTGGATGAGGCCCGTCCCAACCAAATTATAAAGATCGGGTCGCTGCTAAAGGGTGAACCTCGGCGCGAATTGATCGAATTTCTTCGAAGCAATGCCGACGTCTTCTCCTGGTCCGCCTCTGATATGCCAGGGATCAGCCCCGAGGTTTTCGTCCACCGTCTTAATGTGGACGAGATGTACCGACCCGTTAAGCAAAAGAAGAGGAGCTTTGCCCCTGAGTGGCAGAGGGCTATTGAAGAGGAGGTGGATAAACTCATCAATGCGAACTTTGTCCGGAAGGTAAATTACTCAAACTAGCTATCGAATGTCATCATGGTGAAAAAATCAAACGGCAAGTGGCGGATTTGCATCGACTTCACCGACCTCAACAAAGCCTGCCCGAAGGACTGCTTCCCTCTCCCTCGGATTGATCATCTTGTGGATGCCACCTCGGGTCATCAAATGCTGACATTCATGGATGCTTACTCCGGCTACAACCAGATTTGAATGGCCCCCGAAGATGAAGAAAAGACCGCCTTCATAACCGACCGAGGTACTTACTGTTACCGAGTTATGCCTTTTGGTCTTAAAAATGCAGGAGCCACCTACCAAAGGCTGGTCAACAAAGTATTCAAGGACCAAATCGGTAGGAACATGGAGGTGTATGTTGACGACATGCTGGTCAAAAGCAAAAAGCATCACAGCACGTCGAGGACCTCTCAGAGAGCTTTACAACCCTCTGCAAGTACCAGATGAAGCTCAATCCAACTAAGTGCGCCTTCGATGTCAACTCCGGGAAGTTCCTCAGCTTCATGGTCTCCCAGCGGGGCATCGAAGCTAACCCCTAGAAGATCCAAGCTCTTCAACAGATGGCGCCTCCGACATCTATTAAAGAATTCCAACGCCTAACCGGAAGGATAGCGGCCCTCAACCGCTTCGTGGCGCGCTCATCCGAAAGATGCCTCCCCTTCTTCAAAACTCTCAGGTCGGCTAAAAACTTCCAGTGGACCCCCGAGTGTCAAAAATCATTCCAAGATCTCAAGAAGTACCTCGGCTCTTCCCCACTCCTCAGCAGTCCAAGTCTTGGCAAGACACTGTTCATATATCTGGCTGTTTCAGAAGGTGCCGTTTGCTTGGTGCTGGTCAGGGAAGAAAACAAGGTCTAGAAGCCAGTCTATTATGTTAGCAGGCTACTCCGCGATGCGGAGACAAGATATAGCCGAATTGAAAAGATGGTGTTGGCCCTGATCACCTCAGTTCGGAAGCTGTGGCCGTACTTCCAGGCGCATTCTATGACAATCCTGACTGACCAACCCATTAAGGCGGTGGTCCACTGCCCGGAGACATCAGGAAGAATGACCAAGTGGGCCGTCGAGCTGAGCAAGCATGATATCCACTTTCAGCCTCGCCCGGCCATCAAAGCTCAGGTGTTAGCCGATTTCCTCCTTGAGTGTACCATCCCATAGGATGGCTCTACCTCCGACTCCCTCGAGGAACCAAAAGCTGGCGCCCGATGGCTCCTCCATGTCGACGGGTCATCTAACGCTCATCGCTCCGATGCGGGCCTGGTCCTCACCAGCCTGGAGGGGGCGACCTTTGAGTATGGTGTCTGTTTCTCCTTTCCGATCTCCAATAATGAAGCTGAGTATGAGGCCTTGCTGGCCGGTCTCCGAATCGCCCGTAGCCTTAAGGTGGAGAAGCTTAATGCCTTCATCGACTCCCAACTAGTGGCAGGTCACGTACGGGGGGAGTTTGAAGCTCGGGAGCCGAACATAATCCGATATCTTCAAGAGGTGCGGAGCCTACTCTCCCATTTTCCCGAGTTTGAGATTATTCAAATTCCTAGATCTGAGAATGCCCGTGCTAACCTACTGTCTCAGCTGGCGAATGCGGAGTCAATGGATGCCGAGGAAAAATTCCACCTAGAGATCTTGGAGAAACCCAGTATCATGGAAGCCGATCGAATAATGCAAGTTGAAGCCGAACCATCATGGTTCGATCCCATTCTGAGGTACCTCAAAGAAGGGTCGCTTCCATCTGACCGGAGAGAAGCCAGAAGGCTAAAGCTGCAGGCCACCCATTATGTGTTGATCGACGACCAACTCTACAAACGGTCCTTCTCCATACCACTGCTCAGATGTCTTCGCCCGTCTGAGGCAGATTATGCTCTCCGCAAAATACATGAGGGGATTTGCGGCAACCATCTGGGAAGCCGGTCCCTATGTCACAAGGTGATGCGTCAAGGCTATTATTGGCCAACCATGCAGAAGGATGCATACGACCTTGTCCGAGCTTGCGACCCATGCCAGAGGCACTCAAACATTCAGAGACTCCCCCCCGCCAGCCTGGTTCCTATATCCTCCGCTTGGCCCTTCGCCAAGTGGGGATGGACATCCTCGGCCTGTTTCCGCTCGCCACGGGACAGCAGAAATTTCTGTTCGTCGCCATCGACTACTTCACTAAATGGGTCGAGGCGGAGGCGGTTGCACAAATAACCGAAGCACGGGCCAGAGATTTCGTATGGAGGTCTATCATCTGCCGTTTTGGCCTCCCGCACACTATAATCACTGACAATAGCAGACAATTCGACAACCCGAAGTTTCGCCAGTTCTGCATAGAACACGGGATCCGTCACCACCTCACCTCGGTCAGACATCCGCAAGCCAACGGAGTAGCTGAAGTAATCAACCGGACTTTGCTTCAAGGGATCAAGGCTCGGCTCTTCAGGGCCCGAGGCAGGTGGGCAGACGAATTGCACCATGTCCTGTGGGCCTACCGCACCACCCCAAGAGTACCCACAAGCGAAACCCCATTCCGGATGGCCTTCGGCACAGAGGCCGTTATCCCCGTGGAAATAGGTCTCCCTTCACTGCGGGTGAAAAGTTACTCAGAGAAAGCCAGCGAGGAGCAGCTCCGCACCAACCTCGACCTGATAGAGGAGGTTAGAGAGAAAGCTCGGATCATAGTAGCTGCCTATCAGCAAAGGGTGGACCGCTACCACGCCTCCAGAGTCAAAGGGAAAGCCTTCTTGCCCGGCGACCTCATTCTCTGGAAAGCATCTGTCTCCAAACCGCTGGAGCAAGGAAAGCTGGCGCCAAACTGGGAAGGCCCCTATCAAGTAGTGGAGATCGTTGGACCGGGGACATGCAAGCTGCAAGATTTAAGCGGAAAGTCCATCCTCCGAACATGGAGTTCGGACAATCTCCGTAAGTATTATCAGTAGAGTATGCCCTTTATAGGCTCACCTTATTGCACTTTTAGTCGGCACATGTTTCACAATTTACAATATGAATCAACATACATTATGTCGCCAAAAATTGTGAAAAGAAACAGGTGCTGCTTACCAATTCTCGGCACGACCGAGTTACTTGTTTAAACAGGAAATCTCCAAACCTCGGCTGGGCCGAGCAACAAATCTCCGAACCTCGGTTGGGCCGAGCAACTAATCTTCGAACCTCGGCTGGGCCGATCAACTAATCTCCGAACCTCGGCTGGGCCGAGCAACAAGTCTTCGAACCTCGGCTGGGCCGAGCAACTAATCTCCGAACCTCGACTGGGCCGAGCAACTAATCTCCGAACCTCGGCTGGGCCAAGCAACAAATCTTCGAACCTCGGCAGGGCCGAGCAACAAAATCTCCAAACCTCGGCAGGGCCGAGCAACAAATCTCTGAACCTCGGCAGGGCCGAGCAACAAAATCTTCGAACCTCGGCTGGGCCGAGCAACAAAATCCCCGAACCTCGGTAAGGCCGAGCAACTAATCTCCGAACCTTGGCTGGGCCGAGCAACAAATCTCCGAACCTCAGCTGGGCCGAGCAACAAGTCTTCGAACCTCGGTTGGCCGAGCAACTAATCTCCGAACCTCGGCTGGGCCGAGCAATAAATCTCTGAACCTCGGCTGGGCCGAGCAATAAATCTCCGAACCTCGGCAGGGCCGAGCAACAAAATCCCCGAACCTTGGCAGGGCCGAGCAACAAAATCCCCAAACCTCGGCAGGGCCGAGCAACAAAATATCCAAACCTCAGCAGGGCCGAGCAACAAATCTCCGAACCTCAGCTAAGCCGAGCAACAAAATCACCAAAGCTCGGCCAAAGCCGAAGAACGACCTTAACTATCGAATTCCTCGGGTCAACCGAGCAATATTCCTGCGCCCTGGTCACGCCCGATGATCGAATCCTCGGCCAAAAGAGCAAAGTCATCGTGCTTTAAACCACACCCCAAGGCGTCATTTGAAGCCGAGTGACCTCTCGGATACCCCAAAATAAAAACCTCCTGATACTCCGACAGAAGTAAAGGATCTCCTTCTAAGGACCGCCTAGGTCCGCCACTGGTCCAAATAGAGACCAACGACCCCCCAAAACTTGGTTCGGATTCGGGCAGCTTACAAGCCCCGACTGGCCTAAGCATCATTCTAAACTATGTTTGGATTCGGGTGGCTTACGTGCCCTAACTAGACCCGATCGTGGTCTCCTAAAACTTAGCTCGAACTCGGGCGGCTGATAAATTCCAATCAACATTGGCAAATGTTTTGGAAACAATAAGATGCACCATATGCAAAATCTTCATGTTCATTGATTGAAAAAGAAGAAAAACAACAACAGTGAAAAAGAAAAAGTAAAAAGAGCCCTCACTGAGGCTCATTGTCTTCCCTGGGAGTTGACAAGTCCTCTAAGCGTCGGGACAGCTCGGTGACTCGTCAGTGGAGGGATGCTATCTCCTCCCTCTGCCAGTCCACCACCCGGCGAAGGGCCACGGTCTCCCTCGTAGAGACAGCAAGATACTCCTCGATAACCTTCTCAAGCCGTTCGTGGCTTGCGAAGGCTGATGCCAAGGCCTGGCCATCAACCATAATGGTGGGATGACTCCCCTCTGAACGCCTGGGACCGTTGATCACCACACCTAGTCTGTCAGGTGATTTCTCTCCACCTTGAAAAGTCATGTTGAAAGTTGTCCAAAGACTGAACCGAAAGGATGGTAAGCACCAGCACCCCACTCGTCCGTATTTATACTCTTCAGGCGAGTATCTCGATCAGTCGGGCTATAAATACTGACCCGTGAGAATTTGCCGCGTGTCGCCGCTTTAACTGGCACCTACAGAATCCGAAGGGCCATGCCCCATCCTGAGCAAGATCGGTAAATGTCGATGGACTGTTCGGGAACCCCCCTCCTTCTCTAGAAATGGGGCACCTTTCGATCTGTCGACCCCTTGCAATAAATGCCCTCAATACTTCCCCAAGCTCTCTAAAATCGGCCGGCCTTTGGAAAACGTGAAGAAGAAAGAGCGCCAGCACCTGACGATAATTTGCTCCCTTGGGAATGGTCAAATTATAAATGGAGGGCATGCCCATGCACCGCCCGTTCTGCCTTGACGCTCCCCACCGAACCTCACAGGAACCAAGTACCATGACTCACCGTGACGGCTAAGTCAACTCTTCAAGCTCTAAATCTCCGAACCTCGGCTGGGCCGAGCAACTAATCTCCGAACCTCGGCATGGTCGAGCAACAAATTTCCAAACCTTGGCAGGGCCAAGCAACCATTCTCCGAACCTCGGCGGGCCGGGCCACAAATATCCGAACCCCAGTAAGATCGAGTCATGAATCTTTGAGCTTCGGCCAGAGTCAAGGAACATGTTCTACCACCAAACAGTCTCTAAATCTCCGTCTAGATCCGGGCAGCTTACAAGCCCCGACCAACTCAGATAGCGCGGGATCCTCGTCAAAAAAACGAACGAGATGTCCTTATGCCTCAGCCAACAATAACAACTCTTGGCGCAAAAGAAACAAGAATTGGAAAAAGAACAAAACTTCCTTTATTTCATTATCATCAAAGCCGATTACAACCGCCTGAGAGGCATTACAAGAGCATCAAAATGCATAAAATAAAGACGAGTGTAAAACTCGGGCCAACTGCTCCAAAGCAGACTGGGGCGACTATGACACTCTGGCGCCCGAACCGACAAATCACACAAACCATGAAAAAGTCAGCTCGCCTGGACAGTTGACGAAGCTGACCTTCCACGGCCCCTCCGGACGAGCTAGGAGGTCCAAAAGGAGGCATGACCTGTGAATGCTGATTCTGAGGACCCGAGCGAACCAGCCAGCTCCCCTAGGATGGGATGCTGGATCGCAGACGCTGCCCGACTGGGAGCTCGGGGACCATCAGACCCCTGTTGCTCCCATGTTCTCCTCCCTGTGGCAAGGATTTCCCTCAGAGAAGGGATGAGAATCTAGACCAATAGAGGAGGGACAAACAATTCTAATCTTGGCTTTTGACGAAGATTTTTTTGCACGAGTTTGATCCTAAAAGAGGACAAACAAAAGGAAGAAGATTAAAAACAGAAATTATTACCTTTAATTTTTTTAAACAATTCAAATTAATTAAAAAAAACCTTAGCCTTGATTCTTGCCTCTTTATCGAACAAAGGTTTTAATTAGGCTTCGATTATTCTTCTTCGACAGCAACCGTAAACACAAATTGATCTTTTATAACAGTCCTTATTCAGTTTTTTTCATAGCAAATATCACCATGGAGCATTCGGCAATGCTTCGTGTTGCTGCCAAGTCACTGGTGATGAGCACCGGGCGTATCGAGATTTTCGTGGGCCTCCGAGGATGGGAAAAGATCGCCTTCTTCCTTTGGGAACCTGCAAGAAGTCTCGGGCCGGTGGTTCCGGTAGGGACCCTTCGACGCTCAAATTAGTGAACTCGTAGAACAGTAGTCTATTTTTTTCTAATTTGGAGAAAGAGAAAGGGATCAAAAAAGAGAGAGCTCTCCGCGTCGAGCTTGGGTCCTCTTTTTATACCTTTCCCAGGGGTCGCCCTCAGTCCGTTCGAATCTGCTTTGTTAAGTAGGATGAACTCCGAAAATGATGGGCAGGTGAGCTGTTGCTGAATAAGCGCCACGCATATCGGTAACTGCGTAGCGCTTGTAACTGCCCGTGATTTTGGCGAATGGTAAGTGAATAGATTGCGTCGTAGTATTAAGTTTGTTCAGCATTGAAGTTCGGCTTCATGATTTGAACTGCGTTGATGGCTGAAATCGGAGCTAGAATTGGAGCCGGGGCCGATGCCGGGGCCAAAAGCCGATGTTGTAGCCGAAAGCCGATGCCAGAGCGAGAAGCTGATGCCGGAACCGAAAGCCGAGGGGAAGTGCTGTGGCCAACGTGGCAGCCATAAGTGTTTTAATGCGGGAGAGAATAAGGCGATAATGCCTTAAAGTGGATGTGCGTGGCCTTTGAGGCCATAAATATTTTGGTGCTAGAAATGTCGTGGCCGCGTCAGCTGAGGCTGAAGCTGGAGGCCGAGTCGAATCCGAGGCTGAAGCTAGGGGCCGAGCCAGATCCATGGCCAAAGCTGGAGGCTGAGTTGAATCCGAGGGCCAAGCTGGAAGCCAAGCCGAATCCGAGGCCGAAGCTAGAGGTCGAACCGGATCCACGGCTGAAGCTGGAGGCCGGGTCAAATCCGAGGGCCAAGCTAGAAGCCAAGCCGAGCCTTAGGCCAGCGATAATTGCTCAAAAATCATGTGGTGTTATGTTCTGCCCGACAGTTGATTAGCCATATCAGATGCCCTTCTGCCCCCGAGATGGGTGAGCATGCATTTACCATTAAACGGGGGCGCTTTATCACCCAGTGGCTAATCCTCAGGCGCCACGTGCCAAGGGCCCTACCCTTGGACACGCATCGGATGCTGCGATGCCATCATCTCGCCCACCTCGATTGTTAGGATCGAAGCGGATCTCCCTCGAGTGTTGGGCGAATACATCATTACGGTGAGGTCACCGCTATCTTTTCGTTGGCCGGGGCTCCCAAATTCAACGCTTGGGTGGTTGCCGTAGCCGCCCCCAATGGGAAGTGAGCACGTAGCCGGAGCGAAATTAGTGGGACGGTTTTGAAAAGACAAGTCTATAAAGGGTGGCATTTCAGGCTGCAAGTGTTCTTACGCTTCCATTTTCGTTTCTGTCCTGATTTTACCCGGGCCTGTTCGTCTCCCGTCTTCCCGAGTCCCTCACCCTCGATTCTTCGTGCTTGAGTTTTCCAGGTTAGTTCTGCTACCATGGCTGATTCGTCCCTTTCATATTCTATTTCCAGTTCCAGAGGCTATCCTCCGATCTTCCTCAGCAGTCTGCCTCCTCTCTAGCGTCTAAATGGTCCACCTCTGCAGAGGATGTCCCAGCGGAGCAACCGAAGGTGGTCGGGAGATCTCTCGCTGAGAATCGCTCGGCCGCCGGACGGATCCTTGCCCGGCGCCGTCCGCCGTCACTTGCTCCTCTCACGCGGGGAATCCCCCGACGAGATTGCCTCCGTGATGACGGCCTAGGAGATAATTAATCTTCGGGCTTGTTATCAAATCCTACCAATCTCCGTCTTTACCAGCCTCTTCCCGAGGATAGGATAACTTCTTCCTATCCCGGGAGGGTTGCCCTCTACGAATACTACTTTAAGGCTGGCCTCCGCATTCCCCTTCATCCTTTCATATTGAACGTCTTAGATAGGTATTCCTTAACCTTAGCCCAGTTGGTCCCAAATTTCATTCGGACCCTTGTAGGTTTCTTAGTACTATGCCACATACATGGGATAGAAGCCAAGATTTCTCTCTTTCGCAACTTCTATACTCTTAGGAAACAATCAAGCTGGTGGTCCTTTACCCCTAGGCCACTAGAATTCTTAGGCTGTATCTTCCCACTTCGGTTAAGGGATGGAAAAATAGGTTCTTCTTTTCTCAAATCGACGGAGCGAAGACTAAGTGGGGAATGCCCAATACCGAAGCCAACAAAGACCCCAGAATTTTTCCAAGGGATCAGGAGGCATTCGGGCAGTTGATTACTGCCGACGTCCTCTCGCTGCAACCAGCTGCTAGCCAAGGAAAATCTTCGGCTAGCGGTATTATTTCCGGTGATGGTGAGTAGTGCCGCCTTTTCTCTTGATTTTTCCTTTTCTTCCCCGTTTAACCAAAATTCATTGGTTTGTAGGTATGACACCATCGCTGCGTGATATAAGGAGGGCCGCTACAAGGAAAAGAAAGGCTTGGGAAGAGGAGGCTCCCGCTAGAAGGGAGGTCACCACCAAAGCCGCTGCAGAAGCCGAAACCAGAGAGGTTTCAGCAAAGGATGAGGCCGAGAGAGGACGGGCTCGTTCCCCGCCTTTTGCCCGTCCCCTATCAACCTGACTGATACCCTTCAGAGCAAAGGAGGAGGCGCCGCCATCACCACCAGCGGCCCCAAGGCGAGCCAACCGACACAATTCCGGGGCCTGACCTGGAGGCCGCCCCTTTCAGCGAGGGGGCATGAGCTGAACCTGCCCAAGCGTAGCGTCGGGCGTGAAACCAGAAACCGAACCTATGCTGGCCGCCACGAAGTCTGCCGAAGAGGAGATCGACGTTTCATTCCAGTCGATCTTGTCTCGTCACACTCGCTGGGCCGAGCAGACAATGATTGACGCCTCCATGCCTGAGTTGCAGAGGTACCTCCAGCATCAAAAGACCTCTGTGTTTTTCCGAGAGGCGTTCGTGGCCCAACTTTGGGTACGTATTGCCCCCCTTGTCAATCTCTATTGTCCCTATTTCTTTATCTAACTATGAGTGGTGCGTAGGCATTGAATTCCTTGACCGCCATGAGGGGCCTTTGGTCCCAGTGCCAGGCCTCCCTCGATCAGTCGTTGGAGGGAAGTCCAAGAAGTAACGGCGAGGGCCGAGGAGGCTCTAGAAGAGGTCCGGGTAGAGTTCTGCCCGACGCAGAAGGCCGAAGCCGAAGCTGAGGCTGCTCGGCTTAGGGCTAATAAGGCAGAAGATGCGCTGGAGGTAGCCCAGTACCAAGCGGCCAACGAGTTGGACAATGCTCAAGCGGCCGAGGAAAGCAAAAAGAGAAAGAAGAAAAGTTGAAGACGACAGTCGAAGTGTATCTGCTGATGGGTCGGCTACATTCTGCCACCATCGAGATCGGTGTGGCCGAGGAAAGAGCCAAAAACACTGAGGAGATCACCCGCCGGTCTGAAGCAGAGATCGCCAATCTAAAAGCGGCGTTGGCCGAAGCCGAAAAAGAGAGCCGCCGAGGCCGAAAGGAAGGCCGTTGAGGCTATGGATGATTTTAGGAAGTCTGCGCCTTCAACAAAGAGTTGGCGAGACAACGGCCTTCGCATATGACGGTGGCTTTCAGGACTACAAAGAGAAAATCCGAAAGCTTTCGGCCTTGAAGGGATTGAGGATCTCCAGCCAGACAGGAGGATGATGGCCCAGATCCTGCCGAATCTTAGTTTTTCTTTTTGGTTATGTCAAGTCCGGCTTTGACCAGCGATTTTGTCGTATTAATGAATTTCAATTCAATCTTCCTTTGATTCGCCCGTAGCTGGCCAACTCCAGCGAGTATAGTAACGCGAATGGGCGGGTCATTTTTAGGGGGTAGCCTAGACTAGAGTCGAGGCCGAAGGATCGAGACCGGAAGTGAAACCAAGGCCGTCGATCGAGGCCAAAATGGAGAAGTGGAATCAAGATGAAGTTGAAATGGCAGCCATGGGAGGCCGAAGCTGGCAGCCACGGCAAGCCGAAGCCGGTAGCTGACGAGACTGAAACCGGTAGCTGTGGCGAGGCTGACGCCGGAGCCAATAGCCTAGAGCAAAGTGAGGCCAAGGCCGTACCGCGGCGGGGCTGGAGCCGATGGCTATAGCCAGGCCGACGCTGAAGCCGTGATGAAGTGAAGCCAAAAGTTGTGGTGAGGCTGAAGCCGGCGGCTGTGGCGAGGCTGAAGCCGGAGCCAACAGCCCAGAGCAAAGTGAGGCCAAGGCCGTAGCCGTGGCGGGGCTGGAGCCAGTGGCTATGGCCAGGCCAACGCCGAAGCCATGACGAAGCT